>JAPYYD010005239.1:0-12334 GCA_028551405.1 Uromys caudimaculatus | reverse complement strand
CCTGGCTATAAATAAGACTTTGTTTCAAAAAACAAAACCAAGTCGGGCAGTGGTGGCGCACGCCTTTAATCCCAGCACTTGGGAAGCAGAGACAGGCAGATTTCTGAGTTCGAGGCCAGCCTGGTCTACAGAGTGAGTTCCAGAATAGCCAGGGCTACATAGAGAAACCCTGTCTCGAAAAAAACCAACCAACCAAACAAACAAAAGTCTTATTTATAGGTTGGCCTCCACGTTGCCACAGCAGAGGGTAGCCCTGCTCTTTCTCACCTACCAGGTGAACTACAGGCCACCACACCTGGCTTCAATGCCCTCCTTTAAACATTTCTTTATCTCCTTCATGTATTTCTCATCTCCTCCCACCTGTTCTCCAAAGCATAGCCAGGAATTTGTTCAAATGTAAGTCTAACCACAAACTTCTAGCTTTTATCCCTCTAAATTCACTCATGCTCTGGGCCACAGCCACTTGTGGCCTCTTTGGTTCCTCCAGCATTTCTGGTTTGGATCCCTTCTGCCATAGGTTTTTCTATAAGTTGTCTCTTCTTGGATAAGGGTCCCCTTTTGTTTGTTTGTTTGTTTGTTGTTGTTTTGGTTTGGTTTTTCGAGACAGGGTTTCTCTGGGTAGCCCCGGCTGTCCTCTTAAAGCATACTTTCCTGGTTACGTTGTTACATTGCCAGCTTTTAACTTAAATCCTGCTTCTCCAGTTGTCATCCTTTCCAGGACAGGTTAGGACTCCCAGCTGTATGCTCACCTTACTTCCTATCCCTCTTCTTCCCAGTACTTGTCACAGATTATAATTAGGTATTTGTTGTTGCTACTGTTTCATTAGTGTCTGTCATCTCTGGCCGACTAGAAACCCTTGGAGGACAGGAAGCAAGCCTTTTTTCATACCAAAGGATCTGCAACTACAAAGCTTGGTGTTATAATGCCTTACACACAGAGATGCTCAATTACGTGTGTTGGGTGCATGTATGTACACGCCGAGTCCAGTGACTGTATAACTTACGACAAAGTTCACCTGGAGTATGGTGACCTCATAAGGACTGTGTTTCCATCCTGTCAGAGCAGCCCATCCACCTCCCTCAAAGGCATCTCTCTGGGCCACTGTCATATCAGAGGATATACCACCTACTTGTTTGGCTTCTGAATCATCTGAAAACCACCTCATTCAACAATGTGGTCTATCAACTTTCAGAGATAGAGTAATAATTGCCACTTATTCATTGACTAATATTTATTCCGTGTCTATTCCTGCTGCATTCAAACACGGTGCGAGCCATGGGGAAATACAAATGAATAAAGGCTTCCTTGTTATTCTAAAGGAATGTATGGGGCTTTTTTTGTTTTTTGTTTTTTTAAAGAATCATTTATTTTATGTATATGAATACACTGTAGCTGTCTTCAGACACAGCAGAAGAGGGCGTCAGATCCCATTACAGATGGTTGTGAGCCACCATGTGGTTGCTGGGAATTGAACTCAGAACCTCTGGAAGAGCAGCCAGTGCTCTTAACCGCTGAGTCATCTCTCCAGCTCCCGAATGTATGGTTTTGAAGCACAGTTAGACACATATGCAAATTATAGATTCCTCCTTTAAAACACTAATATTCCAAGGCACACTCAATGTTTTAAAGGATCACAGAGTGACTATCAAAGCACATAGCAAAACCCTAGTTAAGAGAGGTGTGTTTAGAATGACTCCCCAAGGGACTTTTCAAGTCTTCTAATCTCTAACTTTGGATCTGTGTATACCACAAGAAAACAATTTACTTTTAGATCCCCTTAAAAAATAAGCGTTGTTAAGTGGCTTTTGTGTCCTTGGCTTTTATTGAACAGAGACACTATGCCAGCTGTCTTAAAGGCTTCATTGCATCACTGTCTCCTAATAAAGCTGTGAGAGTCTACCTTTGGAGTTAAAGCGATACACAAAACGACGGGCTGTGCCTCCGGTGAGCTGATGCCTTTCAGATAACATCTATTCTTTTATGTTTGTTTGTTTTTGTTTTTGTTTTTTTTGTTTTTGTTTTTCGAGACAGGGTTTCTCTGTGTAGCCCTGGCTGTCCTGGAACTCACGCTGTAGACCAGGCTGGCCTCGAACTCAGAAATCCGCCTGCCTCTGCCTCCCTCAGATAACATCTATTCATCACGACTATGGCTTCATTTTTCTGTAGCATCTAAGAAGCTCAGAACTAAATTTTAAATTCAGTCATTTACCACCAAGATAATTGTGGTTTTTAAGCTCTAATGTTTTATTTCTAGATTTTAGTTTAAACCACTTTTACATCTATATAGACGTTAAATAAATAAACTTAACATGGGAAATGTGCCTAGGGAAGCATGAGGTTTAATCCCAATATGGCAAAAACAAACAGAAAACCAGCAATTTGGTACGCTGTGCTGTCTTATATTTTACAGAAATAAATGTGGCCGGGCAGTGGTGGCGCACACCTTTAATCCTACCTAGCACTTGGGAGGCAGAGGCAGGTGGATTTCTGAGTTCGAGGCCAGCCTGGTCTACAGAGTGAGTTCCAGGACAGCCAGGGCTACACAGAGAAACCCTGTCTTGAAAAAAAAGAAAAGAAAAGAAAAGAAATGGAAGAGGACTCAGAGAAAGGCAACCAAAAACAGGAGGAGGAAGAAGAGGAAGAGGAGGAAGAAGAAGAGGAGGAAGAGGAGTAGTAGGAGGAGGAGGAAAAGGAGAAGGAAGAAAGGGGGGAGGAGGGGGGAGGAAGGGGGAGGAGGAGGGGGGAGGGGGAGGGGGGAGGGGAAGGAGGGGAAGGAGGGGGAGGGGGGAGGGGAAGGAGGTGGAGGAGGGGGAGGAGGGGGAGGACCGAATATAGTATGCCTTTATTCTTTAATCCCAAGTGTTGAAGAAGTACTTTGACAGCCATCTTGGCAATTAGAAATGAGTACCTGAAATTTGGACCCTTCTGGGAAAATCTGTTACAGAGATAATGTTAAAGCCAGATTACAGGAATCACAGCCACTAATATAGGAATACTTACAGAAAGGCTTTGAATGGGGAAATGTTCTTTCTGATCGCTCTTGATGTATTTGAAAGCACTGGAGTTACTCCCCAGGAAAATAACAACCACATGGCGTTTCCTAAAGTAGAACCTCCCTGTTTTCTATTCATTTGCAGAATATCAACAGCACTTAGGTAGGGCAGAGAATCTCCATGGACCGGAGGAAGAACCAACCTGAGTCGTCAACTGCCAAATCAGCTATCAGGGGAAGTTCCTAACACCCTGGTACTACTTGGTTAGACAGTTTAAGCCAGTGAGTTTTCTCGTAGGTTTTTTTTTTTTTTTTTAATCCTTTTTGCGTAACACATATCCATTTAGTGAGCCAATTAATGGCTGGGTCATCTATCCCCAAAATACATTCATTTGTAACACACCTCTTCCAATTTTGCCCATGATTGCACAGGGTTCCTGGATTAAATAAAGCCTATCCTTAGATAACCCGGCTATGTCTGTGAAGATTTCCTGGGACTCAGAGAAAATTCCTTGATAACCCTTTAGAATCACCTCTTTTATCGGTCACGCGGCCACGGAAACCCCGGTCTCCCTAGGTCTCTCCCATCCCCCCCAAGGCCCGGGCCGCGCAGGTGCGAAAGACCTCCTTAGGCCACCCCGACAGAGAGGGTGAAGGGGGGCCCTGGGAGGGGCGGGGGCGGGGGTGTTGCTAGGCGACCACGCTCTCCGCCCAGACCGGCCCACTTCTTCCGCAGGGGGCGCCAAGGGCCGAGCCTAGGCTTTAGGGCCTCCTGGAGCGGCCCTTTTCTGTCTTACTCCCCTCCGCCAGGCCGTGGCGCACGCCCGTGACGTCACAGGAGGCGGGGCCAGCGCGGCTGCCGGGTGCGGGAGGCGCCATTGGAGCCGGCTTGGCTTGGGAACCGTAGCTGAAGAGTTGGATTCAGGGCCGTCCTTGCTGCCGCGTCTCCGTTTGGTCTCTGGCCCTTCCGCGGGATGGCGTGCGGGGCTACACTGAAGCGGCCCATGGACTTCGAGGCGGCGCTGCTGAGCCCCGGTTCCCCGAAGCGGCGACGCTGCGCCCCTCTGCCCGGCCCCACTCCGGGCCTCAGGCCCCCGGACGCGGAGCCGCCACCGTTTCAGATGCAGACGCCGCCGGCCAGCCTCCAGCAGCCTGCCCCGCCCGGCAGCGAGCGTCGCCTTCCAACTCCTGGTAACCTGCGCTGCTGCTGCGGACTTGGCAGAAAGCCAGGCCGGGGCGTGGGGGGCGGGGAGGGTGCGGGGGTCGTGGACGCCGGCCGAGATCACCTCAGCACCCCATATAGGCCTTGGGAGAAAAAGGAACTGGGATGCTGCTGGGCCCGGTTGCTTCCGGGGACGAGAGACATCCGGGAAGGGCAGTGGCCCCACAGTGTCGGTTTTCGGGTTTCCTGGAGCTGGAGAGTCTAGGGGGTGGGCACCAAGATGAGGTGGGGATACCCCAGGCCACCGAAGCCTCTTGGTGTCCCTGAAGCCCCCCCCCCCGCCTCCGCTTGCGCGGAACCTCCCAGGAGATCCAGTGGGCCATGGAAAATTGGATTCTACTCACGAACCCAGCCATGAGTGGGGCGGGAGACGGATTAGAGGGGAAGGGGCGTGAGTGTATATGTAGCGCCGCACGGTGCTGGAGCTTTTAGGGAGACTTGATTTCTAGAATTCTTTAGGGAGCAGAAGCCATCCCAATAGTCACGGAATAAGATTTCAAACTAGACTATTTCTTAGAGGGACTGACCTTGTTTTATTGTATGGCTATTGTCTTGTTTCAGGTATGGCTTGAAGTGGGTAGTTGGTTGGCTAGTTGAGAATCCTTAAGTATACAAAGATTCTGTACTCAAAATTCAAATGTCTAATACAGTGACTCGACTTCAGTAAGGCACTTCATTTTAGCCAAGGCAAAGACTCATGTGACAGTAAAGATGCCTATCATATTGCAGTAGGAGGAGGGAAAGTGCTTCAGCATTCATATTCAGCAATTTTAAAAGGATCCCAGAAATAATCCCTCAGAAGTGGATTTGGGCAAGTTGTTTCTTTGTGGTTTTTTTCTACTTCTTGTTCCTCAAGCATTAGGAAAACCTGCAGTCCCTTTAAATCATTTTTCCCTTACATCTTTCAGTCTCTAGTGCCTCTAGTTTTCATTTCCTCCTTCCTCTGCCTAGCCATTCAAGGATACTGCTGCCACCAGCAGACCTCTCAAGCTTTATCTTCACTTAATCACACTTTTCCTTTAAACTGTGGCTCTGTTTTTTCCCACTAGACCCACTTTCTGTATCTTTTCCTTGAGTTTGTTAATCTCAAGAGTCTTTTTTCCTTTGCTGATTTGTGACAGTGTCTCACTCTCTGGACTGGCCTGGAACCCACAGTGTGACCCAGGCCTGTCTTGAACTCAGCAGTCGTCCTGCCCCAGCCTCACAAGTGGCTGGAATTACAGACTTGTAACCCATCATGGCTGATTCCAAGAATCATTTCTAAATAGAGTCTTACATCCATTACCTAGTCTGACCCACAATGCAATCTTTTCTCTTTTGTTTTTGTTTTATGTTTTTGTTTGTTTTTGTTTTTTTTTTCGAGACAGGGTTTCTCTGTGTAGCCCTGGCTGTCCTGGAACTCATTCTGTAGACCAGGCTGGCCTCGAACTCAGAAATCCACCTGCCTCTGCCTCCCAAGTGCTGGGATTAAAGGTGTGTGCCACCCCTGCCCAGCAATCTTTTCAATTTTTTAAATTCCCTGATGACTTAATGTTATATACAGTCTTACACACAGAATGACTGAACACGTAGAAGGGTTTTTTGCTTATTTGTTTTTATGAAGGGCCCCAAAAGCAGGGGCAGGCAGGGCTGAGATAGGAAGATTGGGTGAGCCTAAAAATTCCACACCAGCCAGGGCCACATAGGAAGACCCCGTTTCAAAAAGGCAGAGACATAGATGTCTGTTTAAACAAAAATTTTACTTCTCCAGTACTTAACTTTCTATACCATTTGTGTTGTGATCCAGCTGAGCTCAGTTGTTTAACGATCATTTTAAAATGTGTTTGAAGACTGAATATGGCAGAATTCTGTAATGAGGTCTTCTTTGTTGTCAGGGATGCTGGCTTTGAAAACCAAAGAGGGTGGGGAACCTGGAGAGATGGCCCAGTGGTTAAGAGCACTCACTGCTCTTCCAGAGGTCCTAAGTTCAATTCCCAGCAACCACATGGTGGCTCACAACTATCTAATGGGATCCAATACCCTCTTCTGGTGTGTCTGAAGACAGCTACAGTGTACTCATATACATAAAATAAATAATTCTTTGAAAAAAAAGAAAGAAAGAAAACCAGAGCCTCAGTTTGCTCTGGGGAAACTAAATGCCCAGAATTCAGTTACATTTTCTAACTCCTAAATTTATTAAATTCACCCCCAAACCTTGTCTCTTAATGCTTATTGAATTTTGGTTCTGTCAGTCATGAAAGAAACATGAAGTATTAATACATTACTTAATGCTTTAGTTTAAGTAGAACATGTCATCTGGATTCAAGGATAAAATAGAGATGTTGCTAGTTGCTCTACAAATAGACTAAGTAGACTTGGCATCCCATTCTGTAGCCTCAGCACAGAAGCAGGAGTGCTACAAGCTCAGGGCCAGCCTGGTCTATATAATGAATTCCAAGCTACCCAGGGCTTATCTAGACGCTATCTCAGAACACCAAATAACAATGATGTCATCTAAGGAGGAAATGGGATTTTATTTTCCTTCTCTTCTTCCTCCCTTTTTTTGTGGGTGGGTGGGAAAGACATGTAACCCAAGCTGGTCTTGAAAGAATTCACTAGACAAGTAAGGATGACCTTGAACCCTGAACCTCCTGAGCTCTGGTTTTAGTCATGTGTTGCCTGATTTAGAGTCAGCCTGACTTTGAGTAGCATCCCACTTGTTACTGCTGTGGTGGAGCCACACTTGAGTTTGAACTCTTGTTCTTCCTACCTCTACCTCCTGTATACAGAGTGGCCTTATAGACTCCTGTTACCATGCTTGTCTTAGGGCTGAGTTGGGGGAGGGCATTTAGACAAAATTTCTTTAGGTAGCCTAGTTGGTCAAGAACTCACAAAGCTCCACCTGCCCTGCCTCCTGAGATGTGCTCCTCAATCCCCCACATAAGGCTTGAAAGGCATTTAGTTTTGTCTTATAGTAGCTCAGAAACATTAGTTTTAAGAAGGAATTTAGCCTGATAAATAACCTGGAAGCTAAAAGCTAAATAATAATGAGAATCAAGGATTAAGAGCATCATAAGGTCAGGTGGTGGTGGCGCACGCCTTTAATCCCAGCACTCGGGAGGCAGAGGCAGGCGGACTTCTGAGTTCGAGGCCAGCCTGGTCTACAGAGTGAGTTCCAGGACAGCCGGGGCTACACAGAGAAACCCTAAAAAACAAAACAAAAATTGCATTGTTAAAAAATAAATGCTGTTTCCTTTTTTAGACGAAAATCACAACTGTTTTCCTCCTGTGTAAAAGAGGAATCTTAGAATCTGTATTAGCATCTTGGACTTGGTAGTGGATCCTACAAGCCTAGAAGTGTGTATTTCCATTATTCATTTAGCTGCTCAGGAGGCAGGTAGAATTGATCGGAGCCTTCTGCTCTCATACTTGTTCTTTCTTGTTTCCTGGCAGTTGCTTACATCCTTGTTTTGAATGAATCTGGCAGATATGCACTTGAGGAGTAGAACTTAAAAAGCAGCTTTCCTGTATGCAAGCATCTGGAGCCTGAGTTTCATAATCTTGTTAAAGGGGAATGTTACTGTGTTCTAGCATTTAGGCAGAGTTGGATTACCTAGATGTACAACTACTGGACCATACGGTCACTGGCAGGATTACCAGTTCTGTGATTTTGGTTCTCATTACCTGTTCAAATGACTTCCTAAAATTGCTCATAGCAAACAAAGTGACATTATCACCACCTCCCACTTCTGACAAATATGGTTACAAAAAAGTATACACTGGAACAGTTTGAGTTGGGGAATATAATTTCATGATTTTTAGATAGGCCTGTGTTGCTGGTCAAAACTTGTTATATAGGCCAGGATGGCCTTGAACTTTGCAGTGATCCTCCTGCCCCCAGTCTCTGCTTTTGTTACTGGGGTGCTTTATATTATCTGGAAAAGGAACACAGTATTATGTCACTGTATATAAAAACTTGAAACCCACATCCTTCTAGACGCTTGTCTCCTGGACTAGTTTTATAGTTAGTTGCTAGTTGGTGTTTCCTGCTTGTTCACAGAGTCAGACTGCGATGGCTGACTCAGTGACCACTTGACTCCGAGCAGACATCGCCTGCTGTACCGCCACCTTTCTTGGCTTTCCCATTACTGGGTATTGGACAGAGACTGCATGGGAAACCAGTGCTTTATCACTGAGCTGGATCCTCAGCCTTAACTCTTCTTCTTTTTTTTTTTTTTTTGAGTCAGGGTTTCTCTTACAGCCCTGGTTGTCCTGGAGCTCACTTTGTAGACAAGGCTGGCCTTGAACTACAGAGATCCACCTGCCCCTGCCTTCCAAATGCTGGGATTAGAGATGTGAAACACCTCTTCTTGAGCTGCTTAGGCTGGCCTTCAAATTTACTCTCCAGTGTAAGCTTGCCTTGGCCTCTATAGAAACTGGGATTATGGGTTGGCACCACTAGGCTAGGCCTAGCTCAGAAATGTTTTGGTTTGGAGACTATGCCTGCCTCCAGAATATTTATTTTGAGATAGGGAGGGTCTCACTCAGCCTAGGCTGTGTTGGAACTTATTGGGTAGCCCATGCTGACCTTGACCTACCAGTGATCCTTCTGTTTCTATTTCCCAATCACTGAGATTACCAGCTACCAAGCCCAGTTTATTTTTTTGAGACAGTGTCTCATGTAGCCCAGATGTTATAACTCTGTGTAATTGAAAATGACTTTGGGTTCCTGATTATTCTGCCTCCCACCTTACAAGTGCTGGGATTACAGGCATGGGCTTGCCACCATACTCAGCTCAGAAACTTTTTTCTTTAAAAATTTATTGTTATTTTAAAGTGTATATGTGTGCACAGGCGCACATGTGTGTGTGCTTGCACGCATACTCAAGAATGAGAGTGCAGGTGCCTATGGAGGCATTGGGGTCCTCTGGAACTAGAGTTACAGGTGGTTGTGATCTGCCTAAAATGTGTGTCCTGGGAACTGAACTCAGGTCCCCTAGGAAAACAGTATTTCTTAACCTCAAAGCCATCTCTCTGACCCTCTCAGAATCACTTTTTTTGTTTTTTTGTTTGTTTGTTTGGTTGGTTGGTTTGCTTTGGTTTGGTTTGCTTTGGTTTTTGAGACAGGGTTTTTCTGTATAACAGCCTTGACTGCCCTTACTCACTTTGTAGATCAGGCTGGCCTTGAACTCAGAAATCCACCTGCCTCTGGGATTAAAGGCGTGCGCCACCACTGCAGGCCTTTCCCCAAAGACCTTTAAAGTCTCATGGAACAAAACCTTAATTGTTAAAAGACCTTTAATGATGAGCGCAATATAAAGCATAATACTGTGCTTCGTAGAAATGTGAAACTTAGCTATGCTAAGGCAGGGGGATTGCTGTGAGTTAAAGGCTAATATAGGCCACAGTCCGAAACTTTTTCTCAAAACAAACAAACAAAGAGCCAGACATGGTAACCCACATGGTAACCCACACGTTTAATCTGAGTGCATAGGAAATAAAAAGGGGCTCGTCAGGAGTCCACGGTCACCTCGGCTATACAGCAAGATCAGGCCAGGGTAGGCTGCATGAGACTCTGTCTCTAAAGCCAGAACAAATTCAAAATAACACATGGTTTATTTTACTTTAAATTGTACTGGTGAATCCAGCAAAATGCAGTCTGACTTGCTTGCTTACCACAGGAAAAAGTATAGGAAACTGGATGATAGGCATGACCAGAATAGCTATTATTTTAGGAATTAAACTTTTTTTGAGACTTATTTATTTTTGTTTTTGTATATGAGTGTTTGCCCGCGTGTGTGAACTATTTACACAGCAAACACTTTTATTTTTTTATTTTGTATTTTTGGTTTTTCGAGACAGGGTTTCTCTGTGTAGCCCTGGCTGTCCTGGAACTCAGTCTGTAGACCAGGCTGGCCTCGAACTCAGAAATTCACCTGCCTCTGCCTCCCGAGTGCTGGGATTAAAGGCGTGCGCCACCACTGCCCGGCCAGCAAACACTTTTATACACTGGGCCATCTCACCAGCTCCAGAGTCAGAAGAACTGTCTTGAGCTCTATGACTGGTCTGTACACTGTAACATTTACCTCTTAACTTCAGGGTAAGGAAAAGATAGGACCCGTATGATAAAGGGAATATTTAGTCAGAATATCTCCTTTGGGCTGAGGATGGTAGATTGCTTGCCTAGCATTTAAGACTCTAGGTTTGAACCTTAGCATCTTGTAGAATAAAATAATAAGACCTTTCTTGCCTGTCTTCTCAAGAAAGTTTGTAGGTGGGGAGTCTGAAGAAATATCATAAAATGAATTCTTTTTTTATAGAGCAAATTTTTCAGAACATAAAGCAAGAATATAACCGTTACCAGAGGTGGAGACATTTAGAAGTTGTTCTCAGTCAGAGTGAAGCCTGTACTTCAGAAAGCCAACCTCCCTCCTCGGCACTTACTGCACCAAGTTCTCCAGGTAAGCATACTTTGGTGTTAAAAATCTGTTTTCGGAGTTCATGAGCTGGGTTTGGTGGCACACACCTGTAATCCTAGCATGTTTTGGCGGCTAAGGCCAGGATTGTACATTTGAGACTAGCTAGTGATGTCTAGCGAGACCCTGTCCGAAAACAGTTGGTTTCTCTTTAACTGCAGTGTGTCCTTTGGCCACTCGTGCTGTATTATTGCTTTTCATTCCTGTGACAATGTTCCTGACAGGAGCAGCTTCAAGCAGGAAGGCTTTATTTTGGCTCATGGTTTCAGGTGTTATTATCCTTTGTGGCAGCAGAGGTGTGGTGAAGTGGCTTCAGTTCCTGCAGTGAGCCTGTGGCTTCCTCTTCATATGGTATAGACCAGGAAATGAGGTGACACGGGATCAGATGCAGATAAAAACTTCAGATGCCTTTCCCAGTGACATATTTGCACCTGCCAGACCTCATCTTTTAAAGACATGACAGCCTTCAAAATAATGCCACAAGCTAGGAGACAGGCTCTTAAAACATTGGCTGTGGAGATGTATGTCTAGATTCAACCCAAAACATGGAGCTAGGTTATTTCTCTTTTTTTTTTTTTTTGGTTTTTTCAAGACAGGGTTTCTCTGTGTAGCTCTGGCTGTCCTGGAACTCACTCTGTAGCCCAGGCTGGCCTTGAACTCAGAAATCCACCTGCCTCTGCCTCCCAAGTGCTGGGATTAAAGGCATGCGCCACCACTGCCCAGCTGGTTATTTCTTACTTAAACCTACTAATTAAGTTTTAGGAAAAAAATTTTCACTTTGAGGTTTTTTGGGTTTGTTTTTGTTGTTGTTGTTGTTGTTTTGTTTTTTTGCTTTTGGCTTGGGCAAGTTGTTGATAAGATAGTCTCACAGCTGGGCAGTGGTGGCGCATGCCTTTACTCCCAGCACTCCGGAGGCAGAGGCAGGCTACACAGAGAAACCCTGTCTCGAAAAACCAAAAAAAAACCAAGATAGAGTCTCACATACAGCCCTGGCTAGCCTGGAACTCCCAGAGATCCTCTTACTCTTGTCTCCTGAGTGCTGGAATTAGAGTTGTGTGTCACCATGCCTGGTCCTGTTTTGTTGTCTAGACAAAGCCTCAGTATATACCCTTGGCTGGTCTGAAGACTGAGCTGTCCTTAAGTATGGCAGTCTTGCATGCTGACTGTGCTCTTGAGCCATCACTCACAACAAGGTTTAAGATCCATTTCAGGTGCATAAGTAGTAGTAACATGTGGCGACTGTATTGGCTTGCAACTGTAGGAAATTTGTTCTAGAAAGTTCTCTTGGACAGTCCTGCTTTGTAACCTTGACATGTGATTTGTGGGAGCTATGCTCAAAAATCTCAGGATTTGATGTTGTCTTTGTCACTTATTGAACTAGACTTGCCTGCTGTGTCCCTATAAATGGTCAGCAGGCCAGTGTTGCCAATCTCTAGAAGTTTGTTTCCTCAAAGGATTCAATTTCTTAACAGTTTTAAAGTTAAAAATTATCTTGCTTAAAAGTTATCTCAGCACTCAGGAAGCAGTGTCAGGCAGATCAGGCACATTTCAATGAGTTCAAGACCAGCCTGATTTACACAGTGAGTTCCAACCAGCCAGGGCTATGCAGAGAGATCCTGGTTTTGTTTTTCAAGGGGAGTGGTAGAAAACGGGGGGGGGGGGGG
>JAPYYD010005238.1:0-12334 GCA_028551405.1 Uromys caudimaculatus | reverse complement strand
GATTTCAGCCCTGAGTTTGATTATTTCCTGCCTTCTACTCCTCTTGGGTGTATTAGCTTCTTTTTGTTCTAGAGCTTTCAGGTGTGTTGTTAAGCTGCTAGTGTATGCTCTCTCCAGTTTCTTTTTGGAGGCCCTCAAAGCTATGAGTTTTCCTCTTAGCACTGCTTTCAATGTGTCCCATAAGTTTGGGTATGTTGTACTTTCATTTTCATTAAATTCTAGGAAGTCTTTCATTTCTTTCTTTATTTCTTCCTTGACTAAGTTATCATTGAGTAGAGCACTGTTCAGCTTTCATGTGTATGTGGGCTTTCTGTTGTTACTGTTGCCATTGAAGACCAGCCTTAATCTGTATTTATCTGATAGAAGGCATGGGATTATTTCAATCTTCTTGTATCTGTTGAGGTTTGTTTTGTGACCGATTATATGGTCAGTGTTGGAGCAGGTACCATGAGGTGCTTAGAAGAAGGTATATTCTTTTGATTTAGGAAGAAATGTTCTATACATATCTGTTAGATCCATTTGGTTCATTACCTCTATTAGTTTCACTGTGTCTCTGTTTAGTTTGTGATTCCAAGATCTGTCCATTGATGATGATGGGGTGTTGAAGTCCCCCACTATTATTGTGTGAGGTGCAATGTGTGCTTTGAGCTTTAGAAAAGTTTCTTTTATGAATGTGGGTGCCCTTGCATTTGGAGCATAGATGTTCCCAATTGAGAGTTCTTCTTGGTAGATTTTTCCTTTGATGAGTATGAAGTGTCCTTCCTTATCTTTTTTGATGACTTTTGGGTAAAAATCAATTTTATCCAGTATTAGAATGGCTACTCCAGCCTGTTTCTTGGGATCATTTGCCTGGAAAATTGTTTTCCAGCCCTTTACTCTGAGGTAGTGTTTGTCTTTATCCCATAGGTATGTTTCCTGAATGCAGCAAAATGCTGGGTCCTCTTTATGGATCCAGTCTGTCAGTCTCTGTCTTTTTATTGGGGAATTGTGTCCATTGATGTTAAGAGATTTTAAGGAATAGTGGTTGTTGGTTCCTGTTATTTTCAATGTTACTTTTAGGTTTGTGTGGCTCTCTTCTTTTCAGTTTGTTGAAAGATTACTTTCTTGCTTTTTCTAGGGTGTAGTTTGCCTCCTTCAGTTGATGTTTAACATCTATTATCCTTTGTAGGGCTGGGTTTGTGGAAACATATTGTATAAATTTGGTTTTGTCATAGAATATTTTGGTTTCACCATCTATGTTAATTGAGAGTTTTGCTGGGTATAGCAGCCTGGGCTGGCAGTTGTGTTCTCTAAGGGTCTGTATGAGTTTTGCCCAGGATCTTTTAGCTTTCATTGTCTCTGTTGAGAAATCTGGTGTAATTCTGATACGTCTGCGTTTATATATTACTTGACCTTTTTCCCTTACTGCTTTTAATATTCTTTCTTTGTTTTGTGTATTTGGTGTTTTCACTATAATGTGACGGGATGAATTTCTTTTGTGGTCCAATCTGTTTGGAGTTCTGTAAGCTTCTTGTATATTTATGTTCATTTCTTTCTTTAGGTTAGGGAAGTTTTCTTCTATAATTTTGTTGAAGATATTTACTGGTCTTTAAGTTGGGAATCTTCACTCTCTTCTATACCTATTATCCTTAGGTTCTGTCTTCTCATTGTGTTCTGGATTTCATGGATGTTTTGGGTTAGGAGCTTTTTGCATTTTGTATTTTCTTTTACTGTTGTGTCAGTGTTGTCTATGGTATCTTCTGCTCCTGAGATTGTCTCTTCTATCTTTTGTATTTTGTTGGTTATGCTTGCATCTGCAACTCCTGATCTCTTTCCTAGGTTTTCTAACTCCAGGGTTGTCTCCCTTTGTGATTTCTTTATTGTTTCTATTTCTATTTTTAGCTCCTGAATAGCTTTGTTCATTTCCTTTGTCTGTTTGATTGTGTTTTCCTGTAATTCTTTAATGGATTTCTGTGTTTCCTCTGTAAGGGCTTCTAGTTGTTTACCTCTGTTCTCTTGTATTTCTTTAATGATGTTATTTCTTTCTTTCTTAAAGTCTTCTATCATCATCATGAGAACTGATTTTAAATATGAGTCTTGCTTTTCTGGTGTGTTGGGGTATCCAGGGCTTGCTGTGGTGGGAGAACTGTGTTCTGATGATGCCAAGTAGCCTTGGTTTCTGTTCCTTATGTTCTTACCCTTGCCTTTTGCCATCTTGTTAACTCTGATGTTAGCTGATCTTACTCTCTCTGGCTGTGGCTTGTCCCTCCTGCAGGCCTCTGTATCAATACTCCTTGAAGACCAGCTCTCTCCGAGAGGTGTTTGGGTTTGGAGAGCTGTGGCACAGGGTCATTTCTGGGGTGCAGACAGAAACCAGAAGGATCTTGTCCCCAGCTGTCCCTTGGTTCCTATGTCCTGATGGCTCTGCAAGGGTCCCTCTTGATCCAGTGAGTTTGAACAGAAGTGGTGGTTTTGCCTATGCTTGAAGGTGTGTCAGCACTCCTGGGATACCAGCTCTCTCCTGGAGCCTTGTGGCCCAGACTGAGGTCCCCAGGTCCCGGTGAGCAGCGGTGCTTGTCTTATCCCCACTCATGGCTTTTCCATGCTCATGGGAGGGTAACTTTCTCCCGGTGCTGCTTGGCTATGCAACCCTGGTGGCCAAGGTAGAGTTCTCCTGCCACAGATGGAAACCGGAAGGTTCATATGCCCGACTTTACCTCAGTCACTGTGTCCCGCGGGTTGTGGACGGGTCCCGGTGAGTAGTGGTGCTCTTCTTAACCCCACTCACGGCTTTTCCATGCTCCTGGGAGGGTAGCTTTCTCCTGGCGCTACTTGGCTATGGAACCCTGGTGGCCCAGGCACAGGTCTCCTGCCACAGTACGGCTATAAACTCTTGATCCTCCTTCCATTACTTCCCGAGTGCTGGGAAACGTGTGTGCTACTGTGCTGAGAAGATCTTACACATATATGTAAAGGCACATGCACAAATCAGTTCATAATATGTGGTATACATAAAGGGAAGTAGGGATAGATTTTTAGGGATTCATGCAGAGAATGCTTGATAAATTTGTACAAGTATTCTATTGCATGAATTTATACTACAAGAGTGTTATACAGGGATAGTTTTGAGATAAAAAGACTATATAGGCTAATCAAAACAATAATGGAAACTAAAGAAACATACAAGGATGTAGGTGAAGAATATTAATGATGAAAAATATACTCCAAATTCTCTCTCTCCCTCCCTCTTTTCCCCCAGCCCCCTCCCTCTTTCCCCCCTCGCTCTCGCTCTCTTTCTCTCACTCTCTCTCACACACACACCTATATCTATACCTATAAACTAACTATACCTATAAACTTAAGACTTATCCAAAGAGCATCTGAGTCTCATTGATTAATATTAAATGTCCAGTTTATGCTGACCAATAAAGAATATTATATTTCATACTTTCCTATTTATTTGAAATATTTTACCAAAAACTTCAAAGATATGAGGTTATATATTTTAGGATAGGTGGTAAAGGTTTTAAATGTTATATATTGACATTTAGATTTGAGCTGATAACAGGTAGTCAAAAACATTTCAAAACTAGATAAGTGAAATGAAAAACTCCTTGAACAAAATTGTTTTGGCTTAGGAAAAGAAAAGGAAAGACTCAGGAAGATGCCTGTGAGAGTGGCAAATACTGCCAGCTTTAGAAAGCTGCTGGATCGTGTGATGAATTTGAGCTCCGAATTGAGTTACTATCTCCATGTGAGGTTAGCTTCATGTTTACACCAACCACATAATCAATGCAAACAGAGCTCTCTTTCTAAAAGAATAGCACTGTTAAGACTGAGGTCACAATGTACATTTGTACTCCCAATACTTAGGATGCTAAGGCAGGAAGATTGAGGTTTTGGACCGCTTGGGGTATGTAGCAATACCCTCTCTCAAAAAACATATAACAAAAAACAACAACAACAACAAAAACACTCAAAAAAACAAAACAAAATAATACTAGATTAGTACTTGGTATATAATTTCCATCCATTCTTAACTTGGGGAGAACTTGACAAAGAATCTAGCTGAGGATTCCCCTGGGATCTAAACTGGTTATAGCAACACAGAGATGCAAAGAGATAAACCTTTGTGCTGGGCTTTCAAGCATATGCTTCTCTAATCACAAATGGTTCTGCTGCATTTGTCAGATTTTCTGTAGGAAAGACTATAGGGGTTTCTATAGAACTAAGGATGGCAACTCTATCACATGACTGACCCTTCCTAGGTAGTCAGCTGCAGGGGCACTGAATGGTACAGGTACCAGCCCCCAGTTAACAAGTTTAGCAAGATTGAAAGATTGTCTGCTTTCCTTGAAGACTCCTTTGTTATTCTGAGTTCACAGCACTTCTTTAGTGCCAAACTAACAGATATGGAATCGTCAAATTTTAATTTCAGTTTATTGGATTGTTTAAATATCTCAGCATTATTTACTGACTACATGGTAAAATATATAGGTAATATAAATATTGAGATAAAAGAGTTGCAACACATGCTATGCAAACTGTAACCAAAATAGAAGTGGCATTCTGTTTAACCGAACTACATGTAGACTTAAAGTTAAAAAAAGTTACTAGAGGTATCAATTTTATAATAGGAAATATCAATCTTGGGGTTATAAAGATGGGTCTGTGGTTAAAAGCATGTGCTGCTTTTGCAGAGGACTTGATTTTGGGTCTTAGCACCCATATTGGACAGCTTACAACTTTGCCTATAACTTGTACTGCAGAGGATCCAATGCCCTCTACTGACCTCATGCACATACTCCCACGCAGACATACACATATATACATAATTTTAAAATAAAAGCTCTTAATAAAAGAATAGGCCAGTCTTCATGTAACACTACAATTTCCACATACCCAACATGCTGACAGAATTGAAAGAAAAGATAGCCAATTAAACAAGTTAAAAGTTCTTTGCAAAGATAACCAAATTTCTAATAGGTTAGTATGTAACACAAAAAGGCTTACAATACTGAAATCAAGAATATAAGGTCTTATAGAAAAAAGGACAATTGGTTTATACAGTTGCATGTCAACAAACTGTGTCCTATATGAAGTAGACCAATATCTAGGTTATAAAAGAAATAAAATGAATAAAGGGAAAAAAAAGTCAGTCTGAATAGAGTAATGTCAAAGAGAATTTGTGTGTGAATGTGTGCATGCAGACATACATACAAATGAAAACTCATAAAGAAAAGGCTTGGTGGCTTCTCCTGTGAATTCCAGAAATGTTATAACTAAGTCAAACAGAGTCATCACAGGGATAGTATAGGCCAGTGTTCTTTATGAATACAGATACAGAATCTTAACAAGTCCAGTAGAACAATATCAAGATGGTTATATAGGACAACTAAGAGGGGTCTTGAGCTAGTACTGTAGTAAAGGAGCCAGAGCCACATAGTCATGTTGATAGGCTCCAAGTATTGGAGTGAACTCAGCTCCCGTTTCTGATGAAAACGTAACAGCATCCATTCAGTTAGAAAGTAGTATATAGGCGCTTCTTCTTTCTCAAAAGTGTACATATTCCAAAACTCACATTAACTTTATAGTGAAAAGCTGAATGTACTTCCTCTCAAATTAGGTCTAGGACATAGATGTATATGCTAACACATGTTGGCAAACATGCAGAAGTTGGACTCCATGCATTACTGGTAGGCATGTGGCCTGGTAAGTCCACTTCATGAGATAGTTGATGTGTCTGTGTTAAAAACTGTATAGCATCCTTTGTAACAGATATGATGAAAAAGCATTTTACATGTCCACCAATAGATAAATAAACAAGATGTTTGTATATGTACAATATCACTCAACCACATACTGATATGAATTACTTAAGTACTTGAATGGACTTTGAAAGAATATTAAATGAAAGAAACTAGTCATGAAAATCTACAAAAGTTCTGAGTTAAAGAAAATATTCTAAAATTTACTTTGGTAATAGGAAAGTAGCGCGGTGGTAGAACACTTGCCCCGCATGTATGAATCCCCAGCACCAGGAACAATTTACTGGCTATGATGGTTTTTGGTTTTATAACTGTATTCTAGAAGCTACTGAATTCTCCATTTTAAAGGACAAATTTATGGTAAATGGATTATAACTTGGTAAAAACACTTTAAAGCATCTACCTTTTATGTTTACATAATTTGAATATTATCATCAATGATAGCTATTACACTGAGTTTCCATCTATCTCTTACAAATGAGCTAAAATTATGGAGCTGCTTTTAGATTTATACCATGGATAGATGATTATTTCCAGGTATATGCCAAGCACCTTGCACACAGACACTGTCTGCTTCATTCCCCATGTATCTTCATAGTTTGTATATAAGTGAATAGACTAACATTCTCCAATTCCAGAAATACAAGTTAACTAGAACTTTAACTTTCTAAACAAACTAAATTTAGAAATAACATACTCTTAAATTCTGCCAGTGCCATATTGGATGATCCAGAACCAGATGCCAAGTTCTTTGTTGATTTAGTTGCTATGGTAACCAGATACATTCATGTACAATGGGAAGCTTCTTATACATTGGCCAATTTGACGATAAGGTAGGGGGTGGATATGGATGAGTGTAACTCATAAGTGGTTATAGCTTGCCATTCTACATCTATGTATGTTACACTAGGTAGTTCTAAAATTGTATGAAATGCTGCTGGAATGGAGTTGAATAGGCTTACCTTGTTAGACTAAGCACAAGGACAGTCAATGGAAACTGTGTTTTGTTGGAGCAGAAGCTATTGCAATTCATAGCAGCTGTTGACAGCTGTGGCAGCAGCAGGAGAATGAGGACATTGAAGAAGATGCATGCAACAGTAAGTAAGTGCTGCACTGGCAGGAAGGGCTTGGCTACGCATCCGGGATCTAGCACTTCAGTCCAACTTCATGGCTTTTATCAGAGTATTACATACTTACAGATGAGAGAGTAAGATCATGAACTGTCGAAAAATGTCAGCTCGGAATAAAAACTATGCGTTTCCCAGCTTTAGGCTTAACTCAGCATTATTGATATTTAAAAAAGATCCTGAAGAATACTCTTATTAAATCTGTAGTTACCTGTATTTTGAAAAAAAATATTATAGATTAAAGTGAAAGGGAGGTGAAAGCAATTTTTCAGAACTATAATTAGGGTATTAATACTTTAAATATGTAGGCTATTTATCACTGAGGTTATTTTAGCTTCTATCTTGTATTAGGGTTTTTACTGCTGTGACCAATCACTATGACTAAAAGCAAGTTAGAGAGGAAAGGGCTTATTTTGCTTACATACCCTCAATTTCAGTCTATTGAGGAAGGCAAAGTCAGGAACTCAAACCAGAAATCTGGAGACAAGAGGTGGTGCAGAGACCATGGAGTAGGTGTGCTTGCTTGATCCTTGTGACTGGCCTCGCCTGCTTTCTTATAACATCCATAATCACAGGCCCAGGGAGAGCACTGACAGTGGGCGTCCCCATCAATCACTAATTAAGAAAATGTCTTACAGGCATACTGATAGTCTAATCTTTTCTCCTTTTTAATTGAGAATATTTTTTCATACAATTTATTTTGAGTTGTTTCCCCAGTTCCTCCAGGTTCTTCCTACCCCTCCACCCAACCAATGCCATACCTTCTTTTTCTCTCTCTTTAGAAAAACAAACAGGCAAACAAAAAAGCAAACAAACCAGAATAAAAAAATATATCAAAGAGAAAACACAAGAAGCATAGGTACATACACAACCCCCGCCCCACAAAATTAGAAACCATAATTCACATGTAAAAAAAAACCTATAAGACAAAAAGTGCATGAAGTGATGAGACAAAGTGTCTCCAAAAATATCATCATGTTCAGTTAGGGTTGGCCGTCATTTGCTGGCCCACCTTTAAGTGCGTTTAACATACCAATGGAGACTGTTGCAGAAAACTCTTCTTTCCTTCGCAGGCCATGTCAGTTGGAGATAGTTAAGGAGTGGGAGCTCATGCTGGTACCTTGCCTGGCTTGGACTGTGCAGTGCCCGTGCATGCTGCCATGTGGCTGCATCGTTCCTGTTGTGTCTAGAAGACATGGTTTCATTGATGTCCTCCATCCCCTCTGGCTCTTAGAATCTTTCTGCTTCCTCTTCTACACAGCTCCCTGAGCCCTGAGTTTGATGAAGACATTCCATTTAGAACTAACTGTTCCAAAATCTCTCACACTCTTACTTTGTCCAGTTGTCTCCTGTCTGTAGTTGTCTATTTATGGAGGCATTTTCTCAATTGAGGTTTTCTCCACTCAGATGACTCTAGTGTTCAAGTTGATATAAAAATTAGTCAGCACATAGCTTATATTTATTGGTAATTGTATATTACAGCATTTTATTAAATCAAGGTTTGGAGAGTCCTTCTATCTGCTGTTTCCCTGGTGTATTGTAATATGAATCAGAATTTACAACCATTAGGAGTGATGAGTTTGACTATACTATGAAATTGTGAGTGTGAGAGTTTTTAAGAAGCGATATTAGGAAATCAGGAAAAGTTTTCGAAGGATTAAGTTCTGAGTCTGACATACAGTATGCACTCAAAATATTAACACTTCCAGCCCAGTGCCAAAAGAGTCACTTGGGCAAGGTGACAAGTAATTTGGGCAATAGTTGGAAAACACATTATCGTATATATTACAGCATATAGACAGTGTAAACATGCACATGTGTGTACATATGCATGCTCTCATACATCTGTTTGGGTACATATGCAACAGTTTATGTCCCTTCCTACTCAGATGGCTTATAATTCATTCAGTAGGATCATTTATTATGTGTCAAATACTAGAGTTTGTGTATACAGTTTACTGGTCTTGTCTAAATATCGGTGTCAGGCATACTTATTTGAATATTGGTGTCAAGTTAACATTTTTCATAGAACTAAAAACTACCTTAGAATATATTAGTTTGATAATTTTCCTTAAATTTGTTTAAACCTCAGTCTCTGGGCTTACATGAAACAATTCATCCTCTAACCTGTATACAGATTGGTAGGATCTAGATAAAGGCAACAAAGCCCGACTTAGAGTCCCTCTTACCAAGTCAGTTTGGTGACTTGTGTAAGTCACTAGTGAGATATAAGTGTTTAAGAACTAACTGTAGTTTGTGGAATGAATGTACCTCCTTGCTTTCTCAGAGAATTTAGAGAAGTTCAGGTTTAGACATAGTAAAATTATATATATTTTTTTTCAGGTGAATCAATCCAGAGCACAGTTGGGAACAGACTTTTGGTGTTAGGAGTCCAGAATTCAACCCCTCATTTTCACTAATTTATTTCAAGTGTTCAGTAGCTACATTAAGTAGGAAACCTTTATATCTGACACCACAAACAAAGAATGTTTCAGTCTTTGCAGGTTCTAGTACAACTGGTGTTGCATCCAAATGAAAAGATGAGCCACATGATCTGGACTACTGTTAATTGCAGTTACTGCAGTACTCTAGTCTAACTGTAAAAATTAGCAATGAAAGTTTATGAAGTATTGTGTTGTAGTGGGGAGGCACTGTGTAAACAGTTGTGTGTGTCAAGTGTTACAGAGGAAGGGCGATTTAATTATGACTTAGTTTCTTGGAAAAAGCCAAGTTCTCAGTTATAAAAGTTGAGAGCATCCAACTCAGGAAAAAGTCCGCAAAATAAAATCTTAAATGTTTGTGCTAGAGAACAGTATACAAATAATGCATGAATTAGGACATTAAAGTGAGGCTATTGGTTATTGGAACACTAGATTGAAAAGAATAAAGGAGATTGATAGATGGAAAACTAGAGGATCAGTGAGCTCTTTGTTATTCTTACCAGGCAATTAAGAATAACATCACTGGTATAAGACTTAAGCCAATACACTGGTTTCCTTGTATAAAGAGGGAATTAAGACCCAGAAACACACAGAGGGGAGAACATGGATTCTGGAGCAGTTCAGAAGAATTTTCTCTTCTCAGCTACATGCTCTGATGTGTAAAATTGTCCATTCTGCCAGAGGCAAGTCCTTCGCCCTTCAAGCAACAGATAAATACTGATTAAAACAGTGAGGACACTCTTCCAGTTCTCGTAGTAACATGCTTGGGGTGTGCTTAGTAAATATCAATCACTGTCCTGCGCTTCTGACATTTTATAACTCATGTAAACATCATAGCTACCCTGTAAGTATTGAATTATGTGACAACCTTTAGGCATAGAAGGGAATAAATAGTTCCTTTAGTTGGCCGTTGTGTAGGTATGTTATCAGCTGTTAGCCAAGGATATAAGACTCACATGCATTCTTACTTGTATTATTGTTCTCAACCTAATTAAATCTACACTCCTCAGAAAATGTAAAGAAACTTGGATAAGGGCTACACAGTAAGGCTTTTTCATCCCAAGATTTCTCCTTTAGAGAAATAATATTGGTGTTGGTATTCCATATCAGTTATTGGCGGTTAGGACTTGAAGTTAGGCATGCCTTGTAGAGAGCAAACCTCGTATGGTTTTTTGATTGCCTCCTGGTGACATGCCAGCAATTACACTTCTAACAGGAACACTGTTTTGCTGGTTTGGACAGGAGAAGATGGCATTCTTCGCCCTGCAGAGAGTGACTTCAGTCTTTCCATTATTTGAAGGAGACTACGTGATTTTAAGGTGTTCTTCTATCTGTCCGATAGACCTGGAAAGATGTGTGGTGTTTATGCTTCTCATTCCTATGTTAAATGGAAGGGACTTACACCAACAGGATTGGGTGTAATCAACTGTTTGGATGTAAACGAATATTTTCATAGTTACACCTAGTGATGGTTAGTGTCCTTTGTTACTAAGTGTTTGCAAGTGTTATTAATAAGTGGGTATACCTTATAGACATTTGAATAAAGTTTATGTAGACAAAGCATAGATATTGCAGCTCTGTGCTTTTATTTATTAGTTCAGATTCCCAGGTGGCATCACATGCAATACTTTTCATTATAAAGATGCATTAGGCTTTATCTCATCTAAGTATCTCATTACAAATAGTTTTCACACTAAATGTAAAGACTTGAAATTTACTATCCAAGGAAACTGTTGGATGGTTTTATTAACTAAAATTATGTTCTAAATAATACAAATAACCCTTTCAGTTTATGTTAAGAAGCAGACTGTATTGGGTTAGCAGCTTTCCTGGGTCACTTAGCTCCTATCCTCCCCAGCTGCCTGCTGTTTCCAGTTTACTGATCAAGATCTTCATTGTCTGTTGTTCTACCTTTTTATTTTATTACTTTCCTCCCTATTTTAATCTGTTCTCTTCCATGACTCTTATCAAGGTATAGTAGGCATATTTATTATGTATCAAGGAAGTTAAAGAACATTAGATCTTAGAAATACTTTTCTGAATTTGTGTGTGTGTGTGTACACATACAACTATATGTGTACGTACGTACACACACACACACACACACACACACACACACACACACACACACACACACACACACATAGTGGACAGATTTACAGCCTTGTCAGCCTGACCATTTTTTGTTACATTTAATGGAATACTTTTTGTGTACTATAATAGATTACATAATATGTATTAAGATGTTGTGTTATGAGACCTCTGCCTGGGCCACCAGGAGTCCATAGCCAACGAGCGCCGGAGAAAGCTACCCTCCCAGGACCTTGGAAAAGCCTTGAGTGGGGTTAAGGGGAGCAACACCTCTCACCCAGACTCGCCCGGATCCAGCGGGATACAGGGCCTGAGGAGACCTCGGGTATAGGAAACGTCTATACCTTCCAGTTCCATAAGTGGGGGGAGACCTCTGCCTGGGCCACCAGGGGTCTCTGCCTGGGAACCTCAGCTTGGGCCACAGGGCTCAAGGAGAGAGTGGGAATCCCAGGAGTGCTGACACACCTTTGAGCACAGGCAAAACTACCACTTCTGTTCAAACTCACTGGATCAAGAGGGACCCTTGCAGAGCCATCAGGACATAGGAACCAAGGGACAGCTGGGGACAAGATCCTTCTGATTTCTTTCTGCACCCCAGAGTGGACCCTGTGCCACAGCTCTCCAAACCCAAACACCTCTCAGAGAGAGCTGGTCTTCAAGGAGTATTGACACAGAGGCCTGCAGGAGAGGCAAGCCACAACCAGACAGTAAGATCAGCTAACATCAGAGTTAACAAGATGGCAAAAGGCAAGGGTAAGAACATAAGGAACAGAAACCAAGAGTACTCGGCACCATCAGAACTCAGCTCTCCCACCACAGCAAGCCCTGGATACCCCAACACACCAGAAAAGGAAGACTCAGATTTAAAATCATTTCTCATGATGACGATAGAAGAGGTGAAGAAAGAAATGAGTAACACCCTTAAAGA
>JAPYYD010005237.1:0-12337 GCA_028551405.1 Uromys caudimaculatus | reverse complement strand
CTCAGTCACAAAAGAATGAACATGGTATGTACTCACTGATAAGCGGATATTAGTCCAAACGTTCGGAATACCCAAGTTTCACTTTACAGTAACCACTGGACTGAGAGTGAGGTCCCAGATGGAGGAGTTAGAGAAGGGACTGAAGGAGCTGAGGGAGTCTGCAGCCCCATGGTGGGAGCAATAGTGTCAACTGGTCTGACTCCCCCCCCCCCCCGGAGGCTGGACCACCAACCAAAGAATACACATGGAGGGACCCATGGTTTGGACCACATATGTGGCAAAGGAGGGCCTTGTTGGCCATCAGGGGGAGGAGAGGCCCCAGTAAAGGGGAATGTCAAGGTGGGAATATGGGAGTGGGTAGGTGGGTGGGTGGGAGGTGGAATTCCCTCATAGAGGTGGGGAGAGGGAGGGGATAGGTGGTTTTCAAAGAGGAGACCTAGAAAGGGGGAAACATTGGAAATGTAAATAAAGTATCAAAAAAAAAAAAAAGTGGAACAAGCCAAGGAGCAAAGCAAGTCAAGCCTCGGTCAGTCTTGCTGTGGAGTGCAGAGGAAACCAGGTTGGGATCATAGGAAATCCCATATGTCAACAATCGGAGCCTTCTGTGAAAACTGAACGCTATCTGCCAAAGAAAAATTAAAGCAAATTCATCTGGTGTTTTCTGTAAATAACTTACTATTTCTGTTCTATCGTCTTGTAAATATCAACCATATTTGTGCAAATAGAGTTCTAGAGATGACTAAGGCCATTTTCTGTGATTTTACTAAAGAAATAACATTATTCTACATATAAATTTTATATCAGCAGGTGTTTTCATTTTAATTCTACATTGCTATTTCATTCTTACCACCTCAAATTCATAACTTCAGGGAGAGGGGAGTGTCCAGAAAGCTGCCACTCAGCTGTACCTACTGAAGTGCAGGGAGAACATTGCATGCAGGGCATTCCTACAGGTGGAACACAGGACAGCAACTGTAGTGAGAACAGTTGGGTTCTGGTAAGTGTACCATAACAAACATTTCCAAAAGCCTGGCCAGCCCAGCACTTGGGAGGCAGAGGCAGGTGGATTTCTGAGTTCGAGGCCAGCCTGGTCTACAGAGTGAGTTCCAGGACAGCCAGGGCTACACAGAGAAACCCTGTCTCGAAAAAACAAACAAACAAACAAAACAAAACAAAAACAAAACAAAACAAACAAAACAAACAAAACAAAACAAAACAAAAAAGCCTGGCCAGAAGTCATTTGAGGACAAATTGCTGCATGTATTAAGTGTAATGCTAAAGAATTTAGATACTACTGTATAGAAAGTGGTAAGAGGAAATTTAACAAGTTTAAGTTGTGTGTGTCATTATAGAGACCCGTACATTTGAAAGCTGGACTACTCAGCTACAGAAGGAACAACGTTTCCCCTTCTGTCAGGCCATTATTTTGTTCCTCAGTATAACCACTGTTAGTTTGGATACAGTCTTTTTAGTGCATAAAAATATGGAACTACTGTTTAACATGAATATAATGAGACTTGACATTTCTTGGCAGTAACTCACTGGGGAAGATACTTCTGCATGTCAACCTATCCTTTGGAAGTTTTTGAGCAGCTTCAGGCATGTCAAGGCATCCATGTGTTCAGATATTTAAAATCTAGAAAAAATATTGATATTAATATAGTATACTTATATTTTTGTAATTTATCCAGTTATTTTTTAATCTGAATTATTGAAAGTGGAGATGATAGATACATTAAAAACATACATATTAAAATTTAATGTATGCCTTCAAATTGCTTTTGAAAAAGTTTTTTTTCATCAAGTTATCTTCAAGAAGATGCTTTTTTTTTTCTCTGTATATTTATCAGTATTCAGTGTGACCAACAGGACATTTTTTATTGAGCGAGGTTGTAACAGCATCCTAGCTGTGGTGTGTCAGTGAGCCTACTTCAACTGAATTATTGTTTTGAATGAGTGATTCACTGTCTATTTAAAGTTCTAGAAGAAACAACCGAGGAAGCAGACACTAAGGAAATGAATTGTAATATATTTGGGACCGTGACTAAACATAAAACAAATCACACTGGGCAGAAAACTAGGAGTCCTGCTTTCAGTCAGTGGGTCTCAAATACCAGTGCAACAAAACTTCCGTCAGCCGGAGAACTTTTAAAACCAGCCAGTGTCTGAGCTGCACACCTTGGTTTTCATTTTCTTGGTCTATGGCATGGCCTCAGTATTACGATGTTTAAAAGCCCCACCGGGAATTATACTGTGATTTGCACATGAGAATTTGTTTGGGGTATTCATTTTAAAGGTCCTGAACTCCACATCTACATATCTGATAAAGGTGCCCGATGGGCTTCCATTCTTTCTTGAAATTTTCAGAAACAAATTCAGGCTTGGCAGAAGCCTGATAGTGTTGTGTGTTTAGGGAACGTCTCATTAGGTTCAATCTAAACACTTCATAGGGATAGTGTGAAGAAAGAGCTATCTGGATTGTTTTCCAGGGTTTAATTTCACTTCTGTGACTTGACCTACAAAGGTGAAAGAACGGGATGACTCAGAGGCTGAGTCAGACACCATGTTAGATCCAGGTAAATCAAGCAGAGGCCCTGTAAGTCTCTGGCAAATGAATGAAATAAACAAACACAGTTCTCAGAACATTCTCTGCAAGATGAAATCTACCAGCTAGAACAGGTCTGGCCTGGCCAGCACGAAGAGAAGGCAGGATCTCTACAATACATAGGAGAGTAATGAATGACCTGGCTTAGTGGAGCACATTCCTCAGGTATCTCAATAGCCTGAGCCCTGATTTCTCAGCCCCTCTCCTCCTTGCTCCCTTCTTTTCTTCTCCTCCAGCTCCTCCTCCTCCTGTTGTGTAACGATAGTCTTTAAACATAGTCGCTGTGATTGTTGACACCGGAAGGAAAATCCTGTCATGTGGAGAAATGAGTGTCCCCTGCCGATTGGGACAGTGAGTCACTCCTTGCCACAGACCTTAGGGTATTCTAATGTTCCATGCCAACCTGCCATTGCCAAGCAGCAGCTGACACTCTAAAGAGATCCTCTGACCTTCAGAGATGAAAACTGAGCTCTGAACATCGGTATCCCTGGCCTCACATACGCCTGAGTGGGGGATGAAGGCCCCAAGGGCTGCCACTTTCCAGGCATGAGGAGACACAAGCTGCTGATCTTTGGGTGGAGGGATGGAGAGCCTGATTTGCAGCATTGCTGCCCTGTCTGTAATACTGCCATTGTGGCTGATGTCAAGTTAGCAAAGCCTTCAGTGTGCTCACAACATTCCTGAAGGTTTACTAATCAGCTTTCACCAGTCTGTCCAGACTGGTTCCAGCAGACTCCTGGCTCTGCCTTGTGAACAAGTCAGTACTCTTAGTGGTGCATGCCTATAGCCCCAGCACTAGGAAGCTTGAAGCAGGAGGATCACCAGTTCAAGGCCAGCCTGAGCTACATAGCGAAACTGTCTTCAAAAAAGAAATCTTGATGGTATAATATAATTATTATTTAAGCTTATACCATTTTGTGGTATAATTCAAAATTCAGTCTAGTAAAGCTGCAAATGTCAGCTCACACAGAGACCACAAGTTTCTCAACATCTACTTGCAAAGATGCAAAGGGTCTAATGAAAGAAGAACTCAGTTATTAATACTTTAAGAGGTTTATTTCTAAGAATCGAAAACTAGGGGCTGGAGATATGGTTCAGCAGTTAAGAGCACTGGCTGCTCTTCCAGAAGACCTGGGTTCGATTTCCAGCACCCACATGGCAGCTCACAACTGTCTGTAGCTCCAGTTCCAGGGGATCCAACACTTTCACACAGACATACATGCAGGCAAAACACCAATGCACATAAGATAAAAATAAATCATTTAAAAACAAAAGAGTTGAAACCTAAGTGAAATACTTAGGGCTAAGACCATGGAATAAACTGAAAAAGGAGTTCGTTAATTACTAAATGAACAGTGGCATGCTTGACACCCTCCCCCAGACTTCTTTTCTCATCAGATCCAAAGGCCTGTTAGAAGTGAATAACTATTCCACATCAAATTTATTTGCGCCAAATATGAATTGTAAATTCTCTAGAAGAAATCAGTTCTCTATTTGATGTTAGGAAATTCTATGTCTTTCAAATGGATGTCTTACAGGATAAAAGAGACCTGGGTCCTATTTCAAAAGGAATCATCAAATCTTCCTAAAAAATGATTATTTTCTATGACTTTTAAAAAATATTCTTTTATTTTATGTGTATGAATGTTTCACTTGCATATATGTTTTGTGTACCATGTGTGTTTATGGTACCTTGAAAGGCCAGAAGAGGCTGGATTCCCTGGAACTGGAGTTCTGGATGGTGTGAGTCACCATGTGGGGTGCTCTTAACAATCTCATCCTTCTTTAGCACCATTCCCTTAAAAACATCAGAAATATGAGGTAAACATGTTAGCAAATTACTACTTGAGAGAATCAACCATCTATGCTGTGCATGCTACAATATCATAAAAACCACTTAGGCAATATTACCACAGAACAATAGTAATCACTTGCATTTGCATAGTAAAGAGGTTACGAGTGATCTGGAGTCTGAATAAATGTTACTGTGTAACAAAATGTGCAAGGTCAGTTTGAGCAGGTTATGTACCATCTCTAGGACTAAGATTCTTATTCGAAATGGACAGAAAATTTGTATCTATAGAGCAGGTATTGTGGTACATCCCTATAATCTGAAATTTAAATGACATGAGGGTCATGAGTTTGAAGCCACCCTTGGCTACAGAGTGAAAACTTGTCCTGAACAAAAGGGCTGGGGATGGAGAGATGGCTCGGTGGTGCTCAGTTGCTTTTCAGCTGCTGTGATAAAACACAATGCCCAAGGAGAGTTATGGAAGGAAGGGTTTATTTGTGCTTATGGATAGAGTCCACCATCTAGTCGGGCAGTGGTGGCACATGCCTTTAATCCCAGCCCTTGAGAGTCAGAAGCAGGTGTGTCTCTGTGAGTTCAAGGCCATTC
Source organism: Uromys caudimaculatus (assembly GCA_028551405.1). NCBI lineage: Eukaryota > Metazoa > Chordata > Mammalia > Rodentia > Muridae > Uromys > Uromys caudimaculatus. The sequence goes on along the minus strand of JAPYYD010005237.1, from coordinate 7,334 downwards.
TGGTCTACAGAGGGAGAGTCCTTCACCATCATGGTGGTGTGGCAGCAGGCAGGTGCAGCAACTGGAGCAGCAATCTGAGAGTTCACATCTCAAACCACAGGCAGGAAAAGAAGAGAGAGAATCTGAAATGGCTAATGGTTTTTCAAATTTCAAAGCCCCCCCCCCCCATGACACACTTTCTCCAGCAAGGCCGTACACCCTAAACCTACCCAAATGGGTCCACCAACTGGGGACCAAGCAGTCAAGCATTTGAGCCTTCAAGAGACATTCTCATTCAAACAAGCAGTTAGCTGCTCTTGCTGAAGGCCCAAATTCAGTTTCCAGAACTCATTTCCAGTGGAACACAACCAATTGTAACTCCAGCTCAACTCCCCTTTCTGGCCTCAAAGGGCACCTGTACTAACATGCATGAGCATGCAGAATAAAATCTTAAAAAAAAATGGCAAGAACTCCAAACCAACACCCAAAGGTACCTACCTTGAGCATGCTGTAGGATCTACTAAGGTAATATAAATATAGGCATTGCCACATACTACATAATGAATCATGAAATTGTTGTTACAGTGATATCTTTCTATAGATGTTTTGTAATGACAATCTTGGAATTTTTATTTCTTTTAAAAATACAAAATATTATAAGATTGTGCTTTCATTTTTATCCAGGAGTAGGGATGTGGAGGCTGCTTTGGACTGTTCGCAGCAGCTATGTTATGTCTCGTGCTATAGCAGAGGCGTGGTTTTGCCAGTTGCAGATAGTGTCTAAGATCGTGTAGCATTTGGAGTTCTGGGAACTTTTCTGAGTATATAAATGCTAGGGCCCCCAGAAGGTGGGGTTGTGGTTGTTGGTCATTCAGGGGCAAGGTTTGGTTGCTGTTTGTTGGTAGTTGTACTCAAAGAAGAACAAGAATAAAGAAATTAGATCCAAGGAGATCTCTCTCTCTCTCTCTCTCTCTCTCTCTCTCTCTCTCTCTCTCTCTCTCTCTCTCTTTCTCCCTTCCATCCTTCTCTCTCTCTCCTATCTGGTCATAAGGTGTGAAACTGGGGTGAGAAAGCCTGGGGAAAGAAGAACCCACAAAGTAGCAAGACCAGCTACCATGTTTCAAGAACATGCAGTTGCTGGTTATGCTCAGAGAATGTTTGTATCCTACCTATTTTGATGGCTCCCCATTCTTCAGAGCTGAAGAATAAGTAAATGTGTGAAAAACTTGAATTTTGGGGAGGGTTCATAGTAGCCAGGCCCTATGCAATTTGAGCAAAAATAAATTCACATTGACAACTGCACAGTGAGGAGTAAATTATTCTTTTTTTGTTTTGTTTTGATTTTGTTTTTTTGAGACAAGTTTTCTCTGTGTAGCCCTGGCTGTCATGGAACTCACTCTGTAGACCGGGCTGGTCTCGAACTCAGAAATCCACCTGCCTCTGCCTCCCAAGTGCTGGGATTAAAGGCGTGTGCCACCACTGCCCAGCTGAGTAAATTATTCTTAACTAAGTAACACATTGAGACTTTCCAAAGATAAACCGGTGATGGGTCAAAGAAGTGTGTTGCTTTAGGCTGTCTGTTGCTATTAATAAAACAGTCTCTCTGCAGGAAGTGTATATAGACAACTCACAAAAGCAGGAAAGCCGCTCAGGAACCTGCTGGTAAACGCCTGGTCTCAGTTCATGGAACTGTCCTGCCGTAGTGTGAGAAGGTGTCACCAAGCCAAAGTCCAAGAATGAAGCTTTCCTCTTCTTCAGACAATGTGTGCTTTCACCTGTGGAAGTTGGCTTAGCAAAAACGGGAACTCTCTATACCAACCCCTTTATTACACATACGGAAACCAAAGCCAAAACTGGAGATACTGGCTATGTAGTATTTTTTCGGGCTTGGAATCCATTTTCCCTTCTGATAACAGCCTCTCCCATGGACTGTCATTTGAGGCCTTATTCTTGGTTTCTGGTCTTGTTGGTCTGAACAGGGCTGCTGTCTCCTCAGCCCCAGGTTTGGTGGTTCCCACGTTCAGGCATGGACAAATGGGTACACCAGAGCATTTGCAAAGAGGCAGGTAGGAGGTAGAACCCATAATCATTTACAAAGGAAAAGTCATTGTACGGTCGCATTGCTAATGCCAAAACTGGGAATCCAGTCACCTTTCAGACCAGTGCACAAGACATATCTAAGTTTAAAAATTGTTTTTACTTATGTAAAAACTGATTCTAGATGTCTTCATAGCATTACTAAGTCAATCTGTCTTAGAGTCTATGAACTTTTCTGCTTGGCCATTAAATACCTGAAAAAAAAATATATATATATATATCTCCATCCTTCTTTGTCTTTAAAGAGAACACAATATTTAACCAAGGCAAAGACAACACATGATAGGTAACTTTATACACAACATTCCTCAAAGACTGCTTACACAATCATCTTAAGCTACAAAGATATCATTATATATTTAGACGCTAAATGGCCACATTACAAACTGTAGGCTTGTGAAAAGGAGACGAGGGCTCAGGCAAGCCGCCTCAGCAGGCATAGGCATGTGCCACTATGCCCGAGGACCAGAGTTCAATCCCTGGGCCCCACAGGCAGGAGAGTCTCCTCCCACAAATTGTCCTTTAACTCCACCTGTGTACATACCATGGCATGTGTATACATACAGCAAACAAATAAATCAGTGTAACGGGCATGGGAAGAAAGAGAGGCAGGAGGAAGATAAGGCAGCTGCAGTAGCTAGGAAACAAGCCAGGAGGGATTGGATCCAGACCCAGAATATATGGAGCTCCTTTCCTTTCTATACCACGTGCAGTGTTTGCATGTCACGCACACACACAATCCCAGTGCCTTCAAACATCTTTGCATTTGTTATAATAGCGCAGTGCTGATTTAGTCACTGTTCTATTGCTGTGAAGAGGCGCCATGACCCAGGCAACCCTTACAAGAGAAAGCATTACGTTGGGACTTGCTTACCATTTCAGAGGATAAGTCCATTGTTACCATGACACAGAGCATGAATGCTGTCTGGCAGGCACTGGAGCAGTGGCTGAGAGCTACATCCTGATCTGAAGGCAGAGAGAAAGAGGCACTGGGCCTGGCTCTAAGCTTTTAAACATCGAAGCCCGCCTCCAGTGACAGCTTCCTCCAACAAGGCCATGTCTCCTGCTCATTCTAAGCTTATCAAACAGTTCCACTTCCTGGTGACTAAGCATTCACAGACATGAGCCTGTGGGGCCAATCTTTTTTAAACTACCGCAAAAGCCTATGTACTACCTGATTCTGTTGGGTTCAGTGTGTAATTTGCAATGTCTTCAAGGTCTGTCTTTTGGAATGTTATAAAATTTTTCCCCAAACACTTTGATCATGGTAAATTGAATCCATATACATGAGCCCACAGACACATGGAGTCCACCTTGTTTCATAGTTCATAGGCTTACAGAGTCATGCTGGAGTGACCATGTTTAAGGCAACTCTCCCTCCATCCTTGGCTTTTCTGGTTTGAAGGTAATGTTATACTCCCCTGCTTGCTCAAAGGTTAATTAACTGGGCTTCAAATTCAACCCCTTTGCCTTCCTTTCACAGCTTTTTTTTTTTTTTTTTTTTTTTTGTCTGTCTCTCTTGAGACAAGGCAGGTGATATAACTATCTATTCTAGCATTAAATTGTCTTAATTTGTTTAGGGTATCACAGAATAAAGGTTCTGTCTTGAAATCTGCATACATGCATGTGTCTGTAATGTGCTCTCATTCTCTCCAACCAGTACTGTTTAATACGCATCAAAGGGCTGCAGAGATGGCTAAGGAACTAAAAGCACTTGCTACTCTTGCAGAGCACCAGGGTTTGATTCCTATATATGGCACCTATATATGGCTAACAACAGTCTAGACTCCCATTCCAGGGTATCTCACTCCCTCTTCAGGACTGCTCAGGTACAGAGTACTCATAGAAAAACAAATTTTTAATCAGACTATGTATGGCCAAAGTGTGGCTGGATCAGGGCTAGTGTTCCCAGGTTTTCTGGAAAAAGCAGGGAACATCCAGGCAAAGTAAGTAATGGAAAGGAAAAACCTTAGAAAGAATTCTTATGAAACCATTTTTTGGGGAAAAGGCAATAGATCATAACAAATGAAAAAACAATATAAATAGTTTTAAGGTTAGAAAATTAAAATTAATTTTCTCATAATGAAGAAGTCTTTCTCACATGAAGAAAAATGTAATGTTTGGGTCTAAAAAAGATACTATTTTCTACCTAAAGACTAGTAACTATTAGAAATTTGCCATGTCAGATGCAGTGACTTGCGCCTGTAATCCTAGCATACAGGAAGCTGGGCAGTAGGGTTGATAGTTCAAGACCAGCCTGAGACCCCATTTTAAGATAGAAATTCTAGATTCTTAGAGTATTGAAAGTGTGAGAACACAGGCATTCATATATAGCTAAGGTGCAATCTTTAAATACCCATAGGGTTTTAACCATACAGATAATTCTTCAAGTGTGCAAAATACCACATAAGGCAGGCATTTCATGGAGTCCAGCAGTTTTGGATCGTTATTATAGCTCACACAAAAACAAGGAACCAAAGACAGGGACACAGGGAAGAAAGCAAGGTGCAGAAGAGCGTGTGCCTCGTGAGGCTCCGTGAGACCCCGTGAGATACACAGGCTGCATTTTCCACCCACAGAACTGTTTCCCTCACAGCACAGAGGGAACACAACACTGTTGTTCGTGGAGAAGAGAACTTGAGTACGGACCAGGAAAAGGGAACAAGGCTTTGGACTGGGTCCTCTTTTGCACCTTCTGAATGTGACCAAAGCTAAAGACACTCAGCAATCCTACTCCCTGACAAATGAGTGGACCTGTCCCCTAAAAGACATGCTTAGAAAAAGCTGTAGATTTTTCTCACAATGAGAGAAACCTGAAAATAGCCACCTGGTACTCCCAAGTGCTGAACCAAGGGAGCCATTCAGTTGTGGATTTCCACCTCCAGAATTGATAACAAAACAACCTTCTTTTCTTTACAAAGTACCCAGCTCCAGGCATTTTGACATAGCAATGGAACATGGACTAATATAATTACCAATTTGAAAAAGGTGGAAGAATTTTAGAAAATTTATACAAATATCTGTTTTTCTTTCTTTCCTTCCTTTCCCCTCCCCCCTTCAGTGCTAGGAGTTTAGGGTCTCACATGTGTTGGGCAAGTGCTCTACCATTGAGCTATATACATCAAATCCTCATTTCTCCCTTTGTTCTGATAAAAGTCAATGCAACCTTTTTACTGAGCAGTAGAGAAAATACTAAGAATTTCCCTAAACAGAAAGAAAGGCAAAGCAAGTATTGGTTATTACAAAAGCATTCTGATTAAACCCATTGTAAGAAATACAATGAAAGCCGAGTGGTGTACTCCTTTCATCTCAGCGCTCAGGAAGCAGAGGCAGGAGGATCTCTGTGAGTTCGAGGGCAGCCTGGTCTATAGAGTGAGTTCCAGGACAAGTGGAGCTACACAGAGAAACCCTGTGTCAAAAAACCAAAACAAACAAAACCCCCAAACGAAATGAAACCATGTTCTATCATGACCCTAAATTCTCAAAGACTGCAATAGAATGCTTCACCCTACCAGAGGCAGGAAAGGTACTTTTTACAAATTTGTTAAACAACTTTTAGAAATATAGGCGAAGAAAGAGGAGGTGTTGACATTTTATCGCGGATTCCATGGAAACTGGGAGGGAAAGCTCCATTTGTGGATAAGTGGCTGGTAGACACGAAAAGGCTATGGAAGTGCCCGTCTGAGTAAATAAGACTTATGTGACCACAGCGACCACTGGGAGAAAAGTGACCTTTGCAGGTGAAAGAACAGAGGAGCCAATGTCAGAGGGAAGAAACCCGGAGTGTGTATATGGCGAGGCAGAGTGTGGTGAGGATAGGTATGAGAGTGGAGGGAGGGTATGTGTGGAGGGCGGGGTCGCACCGGATGGACGGCAGGGGATGTTCACACAGATTATACTTGGAAGTGATCTAAACAGGTACACGAAACTACAAAGCACGCTGATTCTGAATATACCAGAAGGTCTCAAAATACAAGAGCATGCTTTCCGAGGAGACTTTCTTTTCTGGAGGCAGCTATGGCCCTGTGAGGGTCAGCCTTCACACCTCTCTCTCTGGTGGCTTCACACTGAAGCATTTGCATTTCTAGTCTGTCAGGTTTTCCCCTCTTGATGAATTAATTTCCTGATTAAAAAATAACAGAAGCTCCTTGTAGAACACTGGAAAATGCAGAGAGATTGTGAAACAACAAAACAAAACAAACACACAAAGTTGTCCAGACAATAGCACTGAAGTCTGGATCTAGGGGGGCCCCTTGGGTAGGCTGCCCCGGGGCACACAATCATGTGGGTTCAGGCTCCTCCTGAGAAAGCAGGCGTTGTTTGTTATTTGACTTTGACATTCCTTATCTGTCTTCTCTCCTAGAAGCTGTTTGAGGGTAGACTTTTTGCCTGTGTTGTTCACTGCTGTATCCTTGGGGTTGAGCACATAAAGGTTGCTCCAAAGGGTTGTTGAATCTTCCTTGTTTCACATTATTTCTTGAAGATCAGCAGCTAAGTGAGGTTCCCTTCATCCAGACAGATGCTCTGTATGTCACTGGGTCATGTCAACCCTATTTCATAATGTTTGGTTTTCTCAGCCTATCGGTGAGGGTTCTCTAGAAGGACAGAACCAGTAGAACATACACCACCATACATGTACGGCATGGAAGGCACGTGTGGTGGAACATGTCTATAACCTAGCACTTAGGAGACAGAGGCAGGAGGATCAGAAAGAAGTTCAAGTTCATCCTCAGCGAAGCAGCAGTTTGGGGTCAGTTTGGCTACCTGAGGACTTGTCTCAAAAACAAAACACACAAAGAAGGGATTTATTAAATTGGTTTCCATGGTCAGAGGCTGCTTAGTTTCTCCATGGCTGTCTGCTTATTGAAGAGGCAGAGAACTCAGTACCTGATCAGTTGAAGAAGCTGGAAGCCTCAGAACAAGAGAGGCCAGAGATGTAGCTCCAGTGTGAGACTGAAGGTCAGTCTGGAAGTCCCCCAGGGAGTCACTGACTGAGTCTGCATTGAAGGGCCAAAGAGACTTGAGTCCAATGGTGACAGCAGCCTTTAGTGCCTATATAACAAACAAAACTTCTCCTCCCCCCTCCCCCCTCCCCTACCCCCTTCTCCTCCTTCTTCTGCCTCTTCCTCCTCCTCCTCTTCCTTCCTTCCTTCCTTCCTTCCTTCCTTCCTTCCTTCCTTCCTTCCTTCCTTCCTTCCTTCCTTCCTTCCTTCCTTCCTTCCTCCTCCTCCTCCTCCTCCTCCTCCTCCTCCTCCTCC
>JAPYYD010005236.1:0-12339 GCA_028551405.1 Uromys caudimaculatus | reverse complement strand
TCTTCGTATATGGAAAGTAGATCTTAAGAGTTAGCACTCAGAATGATAACTGTGTCCTCAATAAATTGTGGACATGTGATTGAAAACTTCATGTTACGGAAGATGAATACATTTGATCTCGAACATCATTTAACTAAATGGTAGAAATGTTTCTAAAACTGCAGTCATGAGAGACAAAATGAAGTACCAAATCTCCCTGGCTTTCATCACCCACATAGTGTTCTACAGAGTTTTCTTGATACATCTCAGCTTAATAATTTGTTCTCATTATATACTGTTATATTATAGAACCATTGAAAAAATTTTCCAGTGTTGGAGCAAACAAGAAGTTCAATAGGATATGACACTGAAGAGCAGGCTCTAGAAAATCTCCATGGCTGGAAGAGGAATCTATATCATTAACATTAAAACACATGTTCATATAGCATAGGGCAGAACTTCCTAGATTCTAGAAGTGACCTGGGAAGTCCCTCCTGGTCTTCAGTACTACCTGCTGGTTGTGAACATCACTGTAGGGAAGGTTTTGTGCAGGTTCACACTGATTCTTTTCATTGTATTTGGCGCAGTAGTACATGGCTGTGTCATCAGTTTGCATACTGTTCATTTTAAAGAAAACGTGGCTCTTGGAGGTGTCCCTGCTGATGCTGACCCGAGATTTGAGAGCTGAATTATACTCTGTGCCTCCAACACTCCATATTACTCTAATCCACTGTGGACCCTTTCCTGGGGACTGGCGAATCCAGTTTACACCATAGCTGTTTATTGAGAACCCCGAGACAGTGCAGGTGAGGGACAGGGTCTGTGAGGGCTGCACAAGGCCAGAACCTGACTCCTTCAGCTGAACTTGGGACTGGGCACCTGGAGACAAGCAACATCACAATAAGTCATGCATCCCATAGACAACAGGCCTAGGTCCCTCTCCTGAAACCCTGAAACACGTACAGATAGGAAAAGTCACCAGGCAGAGGAGCAGCTCCAGGACAAACTGGATGTTATGGAGGTTCTAATAAGAAGGAGATGGGGCTTCTCTCTTGACGTGGGCTTTCATCCTCAGCCAGAAGGCTGCTTTGCATTGGGGGAGGTTCCTCAGAGGAAAAGAGGAAGCATTGGGCACGGATTCCAGTTTCACTTCCAGATGACTAAGTTTTGATTTGTTCTTCTTAGAGTAAATGACAATGTATATTCAGGAACATTTTCCTGGTCCAGTCTGAATTCCAATTTTAGATAAAGAAGAAATTACATATGTCACACTGTGCAGGCTTTCAAATAAAATCATGGGAATAATAATAGGAAATGAGCCACATTCATGCCGTGCAGGAAGAAGAGGGAGCCATATCCTGCATGCATTTGTATATCACTGTAAGTTTCCAAAGAAGATTTGGGATGTAGCTGCCGCTCTTATGATTGGAATTCTTGCTTCAGAAACTACTTAAATTCTTTCAGTTGCTGTCAGTTGAGTGAGTCTTATTCTCATCACTCATCCAGAAAATATAACTTGTGACGGAGCTGTTCAGAAAATTTAGTATATGTGATTTCATGTGTTTATCTGCATGTACTTTTATATTTTTCCTTTTGTTCTGTCCTCAGCCTGTAGCACATAAAATCTCAGGTTCCTAAGTGTACTTCTGTATTGGTGCAGGATTGAAAGTTCTGCTGTTTATAACAGAACATAGTGGTAGAATGAAACCAGGTCTGAGGATTATGTTGATGAATTAATAAATAGACCAGAGAGTCTAAGTAGTGACTAGAAGTGTGACAGAGGGCGCGAATTAATATTGGGACACTGTGCCTTGAAGTGAGGGTGACTAAAGGGAACAAGGGTTTTTAGTGCTTTTCTCCATTGGTAAGATACAGCACCAGAGGAGGCAAGGGAAGAACTGGAAACAAACTGCTCATTCAGCAAGAAAGAAATGTCTGTCTACCTTGCTGGCATTGGGGACCTAAAGTTTTGGGTCTCTTATTTTATTATGCATAATCTCTGTACTGTGGGTGGCAGTGGTGGAGACAGGTGTTGGCATTGAGGAGACAGCCATCCTGTGCAACTTCTGATGGGTACACACCACTGTGAGTGCTCTATTCCTCCTTTTTGCATTAGAAGAATATATTTCAGGCATTATGCTCAGTATATCCCATTTGAGTTTTTCTGATATTTTCATTATCTTTATAAAATTTGGGAAAGAGTATCAAAGGAATAAATGCTCATTTCTCACACTGCATGGGGAAACTTGATATGAGATACCATGCTTAAGTAATTTTCTATCTGGTTAATTTAAGATTGTGTAGTATATTGTAATCTTATGCTCCTTTTATTTTTCCATTCTAATGAAACACTGTAGGATGAAGTCTCCATGAGACTTCCCTTTTACAAAGGGAAAGAATTCATTCTGAAGGCACATATTATTCATAGTTTTCTTCTATTTGGGAGGTAGATATTTATTCTTAAGTATTTGTTCAGGCATTAGATTTTGTCTATTGTACATGTGGACACATATCTAGGAGGTCATTTTTGTTAATAATAATATTTTATTGTTTATATTTTCATTAAATAATTCATTTATTTACTTTAATTCTGATGAAAGCTTTTCCTCCTTCTCCTCCTCCCAATCTACCCGTCTTATTCCAACTCCTCCATCTCCTCTCTTTCTCCTCAGAGAATGGGAGTATTGCTATTGATATCAACTTGCCTTGGCCTATCAACTTCTACTGCTACTAGGCGCATCTTCTCTTGCTGAGGTTCGAACAGACACTAGAGTTAGAAGACTTGGGCTCAAGTCTGGCAATGGAGTCAGAGACAGGTCCAGCACCTGAAGTTAGGGGTTCTACAAGAAGGTTAAGATGCACATCTGTTTCATATGTGTGGAGGGCCTACAACTATCTCATCCATGCCCTCTGGTTGGTGGTTAAGTCTCTGTGAGTCCCTATGCGCTGAGGTTAATTGATTACATAAGTTTTCTTATAATGTCTTTGACCTTTCTGGCTCCTTATATTCTTTCTTGCCCTCTTCCAAAGGATTCCAGAAACTCTGTCTAATGTTTGGCTCAATGTCTTAGTGTTGGTTTCCATCAGCTGTCAGGTGAAACATCTGACATGACAGTTATGCAAGACTCCTTTCATAATTATAGCAAAATATTATTAATTCTGTCAGTAGTGGGCCCTCTTTCATGGCATGGGTCTCAATTTGGGCCAGTCACCTCTTGTCTATTCCCCCAGTTTCTTCATCACATTTACATCTGAACATCCTGTATGTAGGACAGATTTTTGGTCTAAGGTTTTGTGTGTGGGTTAGTGACTCCATCTTTTAATTGGAAGTTATGTTTTGTTTTAGGAGTTAGCACCTCCAATTCCATATTGCCTATTGGTCAGAGTCTTAGCTAGGGTTATTCTTATAGACTTCTGGGAATTTCTATTGTCTCTGGTTTGTAGCTCATCAGAGAAATTCCACCACTTATTCCAGTTTTGTCTTCCTGTTCTCTCTCCCATTTAATCACTTGATACCTCCTGTTTCCTACTCGACATGCCCCCACACCCAGTTCCCTTCTTCTACCTATGCCAGATGTCTATTTTATTTCTCCTTTTCAGTGAGATTCAAGCATCCTCCCTTGGGAACTCCTAGTTACTTAGCTTTTTGGGGTCTTTGGATTGAAGCATGGTTATTCAGATAGTCAGGAAACAACGAAGTGTATATAAATTTAAAAGAGAGAGAGAAGAGGTTTAACAAGCAATCTTAGGAGGAGGAACTAACACAAAATTTTATAAGGAATTTAGCAGCTTAAAAGTCACACAACTTTCATTCTAATTAAAATCATCCATGCTATTGGAATAAATATTTCTTCAAAAGCACTCAAGGAAAGCCAAGAAGAATTTGAAACATTTTAAAATTACTTATCAGAAAATGCAAATGAAACCATGCTCTGGTCTCCTCTCCCTCAAGTAACAATGACCCTTTCATACATGAAAAGAAATAGTTGCTAACAAGCGTATGGTGAACAGATGCATCTTAGACACTTTTGTAGGAATTTAAATTAGTTTCAACGTTTTTCAAAACGTTACTGGGGTTTCTTGTTTAAAGTTACTTGTGTATTCCACACATACCAGCACTTTCCCTAGTTTGTTGGGTGGTTTGAATAAGAATGACCCTCATAAACTCAAAGGTTTGAAGACTTGCTCCCCAGTCAGTGGAATATTCTGGGCAGGATTAGGAGGTATGACTTTGTTGGATGAGGTATGTTAATGGGGTGAGATCTTAGGCCTAAAAGAACCCATGCCAAAGGAAATCCAGTGACCAGTCCAAACTGGGACCCATCTGAAGGGGAGACTCCAAGGCCTGACAACATTACTGATGCTATGATATACTTCCAAAGAGGAGCCTTGGATACATGTTTTCCAAGAGTCCCAACAAGAACCAGACTGAGACAGAAACAGATACTTATATCCAACCAGTGGTCTGGAGTTGGAGACCCCTGTGTTTGAATTATGAAACACTGGAAGAAGCTGAGCAGGAGGGTTCCTTCCTAGGAAGACCAGCAATCTCAAAAAACCTGGACCCCCGATATATCTCAGTCAGTGAGCCACTAACCAGTCAGAATACACTAGCTGGTCTGAGGCCTCTGACACATATAAAGCAGAGGACTGCCTTGTCTGGCCTAGGTGAGAGAAGAAGCAACTAATCCTGGATAGACTTGAGGCCCCAGGGAATGGGGATGTCTGGTGGTGTTATTGGGCTGTGGGGTGGGATGGGAACATCCTCTTAGAAAGGGGGAGGAAGAATGGGATGAGGAACTGTCAGAGTGCAGAATGAATGGGAGGGGAGTAATGAATGGATTGAAAAAAAATTAAATATATATATATTATATATATATATAAAAGAAATATATGATATAAATATAAAAATATTAAAGATGATAATAAAAGAAAGAAGTTGGGGACTGTACTAGAAAGAAATTTCTAAAAACATATATTCTAAAAAAACACTGTCTATATTTAAGAAATATTTTAAATCATAAATCATGAGTTATGAATATGTATGTATTTCATAATAAAAATATCTCAAACCAAAAAGAAGACCCATGCCATTTCCAGTGCCCACTCTGGTTACTGCTTGTGATTTCACTGTGGATGTGAGCTCTCAGCTTTCCTTCTGACAAGGCTTCACTCTGCTATTACAAACTCCAACCCTTTGGAATCATTAGCAGAATTAAGTCCTTCCTTTTGTAAGTTGCCTTCCTCATGGTGTTTGATCATAAAAGAAAAAAGTAAGTAATAGACTGTTTATCCAGTTAGCATGAAATCTGCATTTCAGAGCACTGCAATCACTATTAGTTTAGTAAATCACTCAATGTGTCCCTCAGGAGATACATGATAGATGAAGACACAGGTTAGCTGCAGTGAAATGACACAGTTTTAGCTTTCCTATTTGGAAGGAGCTGGACAATATTTTTTCCACATAAGGAAAGAGGAATTTATTCCAGAGACAAACTATGAACATTTCGATAAAATAAGCTTATTCATGAGAACCATGAGCTCTTATTTACCTTTGTCTTCTAGAATGAGATACTTTATGTATTTGTATCCCAAATTTATATTACTAGTAATGACAAAAATATACATTTTTATATAATTGCAATTTCGATATTTTAATATATGGTTTGCATTCTCTTGCCTTTATGCAGATAGCATGCTTCTTGTTCAGTTTGAACAGTTTCTCCAGAACTCACAGGATCCCACAGTGTCCTAGGCTCTGGTATTCCATCATCACAGGCGACACAATCTGAAGGCAATATGAGCAGACACATATCAGTTAAATTGCATGCATCATCACGCTTTAATGGAGTACTCATTACCACACTCGTCATCTACTGCCTTACATACACTCCAATGTACTCTATGCACAGAATCAAAAACTGCCACTGCAAAGGACTCACAGAATCCTCTTGAGTTCTCAAGAATCCCAAGATATAATCTGAGTATAACTGTGCTTCAATCTGTACAGATTTTGTCACAGGAATTACACATCACAATTGCAGGGGCAACAGTGTAAGACCCATAGAAAGGATCTTGGAGAAAAGTAAACTAAAGATTACAGAGTTGGTAAATTCTTTAAATTCCTTTGTCCAGGGGAAATACATGAGCAAAAAACTAAGAAATAATTAGAAAACAAGAAAAGTTTCTATGAGTTTGTTATTAGTTGTTTGCAGCTAACTGAAATGAAGCTCAGTGGGTGTCCCTAGCTCCATTGTCCTCACAGCCTTTGTGCTGCAGCCTCACACACCTTTTAGTACCAGTCCTAAATGTACAATTTCTTCAGAACTCAATAGAAGACCAGGGTGACCTGTGATCTATGACCACATCTGGGTCAGTACTTGGTTTGTTGTATGAGGTGCATGTATTGTGTGAGAAGGTTGATGATTATGAAAGACATGTGGTCACCAACCCTGCCTGAATTTTTTGCTGGCTATAACTTGATTTCTACACAGTCCCCTAACCCGTGAACCTAACTGAGTTTATTGCTTGAGTTCAGGGTTCCCAAGATGTCAGGGCCCATTGCTTCTTGATTTGACACTCTTCCCCAAACAGAATCAGATTTCCATATGTGAAACTCTTAATTTGGTTAATTTCTCGGTGCATGTTACTTTTAAAATTTTATCTAGAATATGACTGTGCAGATGATACCTGTGTGGTTAAAGTTCTGGCTATGCAGATACCTTTGATTGAGAGACAACCTCTGAGTTTTGATCTACAAGGACAGAAAACGAGCTGGGTGTGACATACAAGTAGAAATCCCATTTCTAGGAAAAGGAGGTCGCATGATAACTGGTAATATGATCAGTGGTGTTCACTGTCCAAACAGTCCAACCATCTGGTAAGAAAATGCCCAATGAGTGAACATGTTTGTAAAACATCATGCTGATTGAAAAAGGAAGGCATCTTATGTCAGTATGTGAACACACACGCATACACACACAAACACACACACACACACACACACACACACACACACACACACAAACTCACATATCAGTGGATAGAGAAACACGGTAATAAACAAACACAGAAATTAATCTCATATGGAAAGCCAAAATTTGAATAAATATGTGGACTTTTCAAAGATTACTATACACTTTATGCGTATAGATAATCCCTGAGTGTGATATTTAGAGGCAGCCCAGACTCAAATGAAAAAGATAGAGCAGAGATTGAGGGAACGGCCAATCAATGGTTAGCCTCAACTGAGACCCATTCCATGGGCAAAAACCATCCCTGACACTAACGATGATAAGCTGTTATGATTGGAGACAGGGGACTACCATTAAGTATCCTCTGTGAGGCTCTACACCTCCACTGAACCTAAGAAGATGCAGAGACCCAAAGCCAAATGTTAGACTGAGCTCAGTGAGTCTTGCGGAAGAATCGTAGGAAGGATTGAGAGACCTGGAGGGGACAGTGACTCCACAAGCAAGGAAACAAACAAAGCAAGAACATAAGCATACACACAAACAAACTAAAAAACCCAATAGTATCTACTCACCTGGATGCTTTGGAGCTACGAGAGACTGAACCAACAGTTAAAGAGCGCACATGGGGTGGACATAAGCCTCCTGATCATATGTCGCAGATGAGTAGCTACTCATGTAGATGCCACATAAACTGGGGTGGTAGCTGTCCCTGACTCTATTGCTTGCATGTGGATCCTGTTTCCCAACCTGGGTTGCCTTGTCTGGCCTCAGTGGGAGATGTACCAAGTCTTGCAGGGCCTTGATGTGTTTCTACCCAGAGAGCAGGTTCCTTCCTCTCAGAGGAAAGGGGGATGGGAAAGTTGAGGGGGGGGTTAGTGAGGAGGGAACATGGGGAAAAGGCGTGGCTGCAACTGGGATCTAAAGTAGAAAAATAAATTAATGAAAAATATTTGTTTTTTTTTTCATTAATTGATCACTTTACTTATTTACATCTCAAATGTTGCCCTCCACCACCACTGTAAGTGTTCTTTACTCAATTCCCTCTTTAGCCTCTGAGTGGGCATCTTCTTTGTATTCCCCCTGGACCCTGGGGCATTGCATCTGTACAGGATTAGACACACCCTCTCTTGATGAGGCCAGACAAGGAACCTCACTCCTACATAACTTCGTGTATGTGCTTTGTTTGGTGGTTCAGAGTCTGGGTCTCCCAGGGGTCTAGGTTAGTTGATAGTGTTGATCTTCCTAAGGAGTTGTCATCCTTCAAACTTTCCCCTAACTCTTCTATAGGGGTCTGTGCCCTCTCTCAAATGCTTGGCTGTATCTGCCTCATTCTCAGATGTCAAAAGGAGATCATGGGAAAAGAAAATGGAAAGGAAGAAGTCAAGATAATACTATTCATAGATGATGTGATAGTATCAGTAAGTGATTCCCAAATTTCTACCAGAGAACTCCTACAGATGATAATCAACTCGAGTAAAGAGGCTGGATATAAAAATAACTCAAATAGTTATTTCTCATTGACTACATCAGGTAATGTGGTCTGGCAAGTAAGTGCTGGCACTTACAGGAAACTCTGCTATATGTGATATAAATGCTCAGGAAAGGTAACCATTGATAAAAAGAATACTGTTTGGGTCTTACCACACTTTTTTTTCAAGTTGCACTGCAGTGCCATAATAACATGCATGGAACAAGCACATGCTTAACTATGAGAGAGAGAGAGACAGAGAAAGAGATAGAGAGAGAGCGAGAGAGAGAGGGAGAGTAAGACAGAGAGAGAGAGAGAGAGACAGAGAGACAGAGACAGAGACAGAGAGTGACAGACTGACACACACACACAAAGAGAGAGAGAGAGAATGAGAGAGAGAGAGAGAGAGAGAGAGAGAGAGAGAGAGAGAGAGAGAGAGAAACTGACTGATAGAAGAGGCACAGAGTACCTGAGGAGATCCATGGTACTCATGGTTAGGTGGAAGTGCCAAGGAAACAGTAAGAATTAGTGACATCACTAGAGGAGTCCCCTAGCCACCTGAGGTTAGGTGGGACTTATATTTTAAGTGTGAGCAGGGTAGTGCTCATGGAGTCCAAATTTATACTGGGTTTTCTGGAATTACACATGGTTATGAGGTGCACATCATGGGAATCAGAAACAACATGGTTCTCCTCCAAGAACCATTTGTTTTCTTAAGCACTGTGTTGGTTCCATAGCACCTGAAGTAAAAATGAAAATATTCTTTTTCAATTTGGCTGCAGCTCTGTTTACAATGGACTAAATGTCCCATTAATCTGTGTGAATCTGGAGGACACTTTTTCAATGACAACCAGGCAGCTTCATATGAAGTGGAACACAGACAATCTGATTTGAGGTAAAGTGAAATCAGGGCCGACTGATCATAAACTGAAGAGTATAGAATAATAAGACTAATGAGTTAGATGGGAAGGATTATTTCAATAATAATATGTATGGATCTTGGCCACAATTGATAAACATTATATTATGTTCTTCATATATGGAGAGAAGATCTTATGAGTCAGCACTTAGAATGATAACTGTGTCATCATCAGATTGTCGACATGTGTTTGAAAACTTCATGTTAGAAAAGAGGAATACAATTAATTTCAAACATAATTTAAGTAAACAGTGGACATGTTACGAAACAGCAGTACTGCGAGAAATAATCTATTACTGAATCTCCCTAGCTATCCTTACCCACGCAATGTTCCACTGAATTTTCTTCACAAATATCAGCTCAATAATTTGTTCTCATTGTATAGTGTTATATTATAGAACAATTAAAAAATTCTTCTAGTGTGTGAACAAACAAGACTTTAATGGAACATGACACTGGAGAGAATGCTCTAGAAAATTTCCATGGTTGGAAGAAGAATCCACACCTCTAACATTAAAACACGTGCACAAAAAGCCTAAGCCAGAACTTCCTAGATTCTCAAGTGATCCTGGGAAGTCCTGGTTGGTCTTCACTGCCCCCTGCTGGTCCTGAGCATCCCTGAAGTGAAGTTTTTGTTCAGATGTACAATGAATTTCCCTCATTGTGTGTCTGGCACAGTAGTACGTGGCTGTGTCTTCAGTTTTTATACTGTTCAGTTTTAAGAAAACTTGGTTCTTGGAGGTGTCCCTGCTGATGCTCAGGCGGGATTTGAGAGCTGAATTATACTCTGTGCTTCCAGTATTCCATATGACTCCCATCCACTCCAGACCCTTTCCTGGAGGCTGGCGAACCCAGTGTACATGATAGCTGGTTAATGAGAACCCAGAGACAGTGCATGTGATGGACAGGGTCTGTGAGGGCTGCACCAGGCCAGGTCCTGACTCCTTCAGTTCCTGGGACAGGAAACCTGGGGACAAGCAACATCACCATTAGTCATGCATCTCCTAGCTGACAATTCGGAGTCCCTCTTCTGAAACCCAGAAACACTTACAGGTAGGAAAGGTCACCAGGCAGAGGAGCAGCACCAGGACAGCCATGCTCTGATGGAGACTCTAGTGAGAAGAGGATGGGGATCTCAGCCTGGCCTGGGCTTTCATCCTGAGCCAGAGGGCTGCTTTGCATTGGGGGAGGTTCCTGAGAGGATAAGAGGAAGCACTGGGCAAGGCTTCCAGTTTTCCCGCCTCATGACAAAAATTTGTCTTGTGCTCTTTAGATAACTGGAAAGGTACATTAGGAACTTTTCTTGGTACTGTCTGGAGTTTAAATTACTGATAAACAGGAAGTTGTAGATTCACACTTTGCAGTGCTAGGAAGAAACATGGGAAATTGTACAGTAAATGAGCCCACATTCATGTAGTACAGGGAGAAGAGTTTTCCATGTCCTATGTGCATTTTTATAACTCTGTATATTCCAGTAGAGTATTTAGGATGGAATTGACCTCTTGGTGATCAGACATAAATAGTTAAGGACCTATTTATAATTATTCTCATGGTGTCTGTGGAGCCAGATCTATTGTTATCTCAGTTGGAAGATAGATTGCAAGACAGCCTATCCCAGATATCTAGTCCAGAAGATCTCACATATTTATCTAATAAAGACCCAAGAGTCTGATTTGGATCTAATTTCACTAGGCTCAGACTATACTCCTGGTCCTTTAGGGACATTGTACTTGGGGACTAGTTTATGTAAGTCTTGATTTCTCTCAGTCTTTTTTTCTCTATGTGGTTTTCTCTTTCTCTCCCCTAAGCTTATAGCACATAAAAACCCAATTTCCTAAGTATGATTATTGCATTGGTGAGGGAAGGAAGGTCAACTGTTTGTAACCCTTCAGAATACACAGTGAAATGCTGCTAGTTTTGAGTTTTGTTACCTGGAGTGCAAAATAAGCTGGACTAGTCTATATTATGTCAAGAAGAGGAGGCAGTCAGTCATAAAGATGGGGAACCTGTGCCTTGAGACGTTGACCACCATAGAGAACAGATACTGCAGAACTTTTCTCCATGTCTTGGTTATGTAAACCCCAGGGAAGAGAAGTAAAGGGCTGGATCCAAAGTGCACAGTCAGGCCTCAGAGAGTGTGGGTCTTTTACTTGAAACTGGAATCCTGACCTTTAGGTTTTCTTATTTTGTTGTGCACAGTCTTTGTCTTCTGAATAACAGAAATGGAGACAGTTCTTAACATTAGAGAGACAACTATCCTGTGCAAGTTCTGATGGACTTAGTCTAAGTTCACTTACTCTAATTTATTTATTGTTTTATTTATGTATTTATTTTCTTATTTATTTTTGTTTTGAAATTTTTGTTTTCAAGACAGTGTATCTTTGTGTAGTCCTATCTGTCTTGGATCTCTACCAGTCCTGGACCTTCCTCTGTAGACTGTCAAGGGCCATGCACAGAACTCATGGGATGTGTCCCAATGGTTAACACAAACATGAATCTAAGGGAACAATTTGAAGTTTCAAAAATAAAAAAAAAATACTTTTAATGGTTAAGCTAGGGATTTTTTTAAGGTCAAGGATCAAGAACATTCGAAGCCCCCTCTGATAGGACTCTGTTGTCAAAGCTGGGCCGGTGAATAAAGTAATGATTTTCTTATATGCATGTTAGCCCTCAGGTTCCTAATATAACTTAATAAAACTTAGTGATGAGCAGAAGTGAGTTCTGTTGATTTAAAGTAGAAATGGCTGTTTTTATATAAAAGTATAAGTTTGTGATTCTACTAAGATTTTTGTAAGATTAATTTTAAGATAAACAATAAAATAATTAATCATCTCTTTGTAACTGTGAGTTGCTCTCTGCCAGTAAGAAAAACTGACTGAAAAATTACCTTGCTTGCTCACACTTTGTGAATCTAAAAAGTAGCTTAGTAATGAATATACATGGTTTCCTTGGTTAATTTGTTTTCTTTACCTATACTCCATAATATTTTTTCATGTAAA
>JAPYYD010005235.1:0-12340 GCA_028551405.1 Uromys caudimaculatus | reverse complement strand
ACATGTTATGTACTCACTGATAAGCGGATATTAGCCCAAAAGTTCAGAACGTCCAAGTTTCACTTAACAGTAACCACTGGACTGAGAGTGAGGTACCAGATGGAGGGGTTGGAGAAAGGTCTGAAGGAGCGGAGGGAATTGGTAGCCCCAGGGAGGGAGCAAGAGCGTCAAAGGGCCTTACCCCCCCCCCCCTCGTCGTGGAGTTCAGACCACCAACCAAAGAATACACATCTATTGACCCATGGTTTGTACTACATATGTGGCAGAGGAATCACCTCGATGGCCATCAGGGAGAAAGGAGAGGACTTTGGGCCTGAGGGTGCTAGAGGCCCCAGTAAAGGGGAATGTCAAGGTGGGAATATGGGAATATGTGGGTGGGTAGGTGGGAGGAGGAATTCCCTCACAGAGGCGGGGAGGGGGAGGGGATAGGGGGTTTCCAAAGAGGAGACCCAGAAAAGGGGAAACATTGGAAATGTAAATAAAGTATCAAAAATAAATTTAAAAAAATAAAATAAAAATTGGAATAAAAAAAAAAAGAGATTGGGAAAATATCTTTACCAACCCTACATTCCATATAGGGCTAATATACAAAGTATATAAAGAACTCACAAAGCTAGACTCCAGAAAACCTAATAATCCTATTTAAAAATGGGATACAGAGCTAAACAAAGAATTCAACCAAAGAATATCAAATGGCTGAGAAGCATCTAAAGAAATGTTCAACATTATCAGTCATTGGAGAAATGCAAATCAAAACAACACTGAGACTCTACCTAACACCAGTCAGAGTGCCTAAGATACAAAACTCAGGTGACAGCAGATGCTGGCAAGGATGTGGAGAAAGAGAAACACTCCTCCATTGCTGGTGGGATTGAAAGATGGTACAACCACTTTGGAAATCAGTCTGGCAGTTCATGAGAAAATTGGACATAGTATTACCTGAGGACTCAGCTATACCACTCCTGGGCATATACCCACAAGATGCTCTAACATATAACAAGGACACATGCTTCATTATGTTCATAGCAGCCTTATTTATAATAGCCATAAGTTAGAAAGAACCCAGATGTCCTTCAACAGAGGAATAGATACAGACAATGTGGCAGATTTACACAATGAAGTATTACTCAGCTATTAAAAGCAATGACTTCATGAAATTCTTAGGCAAATTGATGGAACTAGAAAATATCATGCTGAGTGTGGAAACCCAATCACAAAGAAACACACGTGGTATGTACTCAATGAAAAGTGGATATTAGCCCAAAAGTTCAGAATACCCAAATACAATTCACAGACCACATGGAAGGACAGAAGGAGCTGAAGGGGTTTGTAACCTCATAAGAAGAGCAACAACATCAACCAACCATATCCCCCAGAGCTCCCAGACACTAAACCACCAATCAAAGAATACACATGGAGGGACCCATGGCTCCAGCTGCATATGTAGCAGAGGATGGTCTTGTTGTGCATCAGTGGGAGGAGAGGCCCTTGGTCCTGTGAAGGCTCGATACCCCAGTGTAGGAGAATGCCAGGGTGGTGAACTGGGAGTGGGTGGGTTGGTGAGCACCCACATAGAAGCAGGGGGAGGGGAAGGGGATAGAGAGTTTGTGGAGGAGAAACCAGGAATGGGGATAACACTTCAAATGTAAATAAAAAAATATTTAATAAAAAAGAATAATATTCATGTGCAAAGGAAAAAAAAGAAGAAATGTTCAACATCCTCAGTCATCAGGGAAATGCAAATCAAAACAAGTCTGAGATTCCACCTCACAGAAGTCAGAATGCCTAAGATCAAATCTCAGATGACAGATGATGGTGGCAAGAACTGTAGAAGGAGGAAAAGAGGAACATTCCTCCATTGCTGGTGGGACTGTAAGCTGGTACAACCACTTTGGAAATCAGTCTGGCAGTTCCTGAGAAAATTGGAAATAGCTCTATCTACCTGAAGATCCAACTACCATACTCCTGGGCATATATCCAAAGATGCTCCATCATATAACAAGGTCACATGCTCTACTATGTTCATAGTAGCTTCATTTATAATAGCCAGAAGTTGGAAACAACCCAGATGTCCCTCAACAGAATAATGGATACAGAAATTGTGGTACATTTACACAGTGGAATACTATGCAGTGATTAAACCCAGCTATTCCACTCCTGGGCATATACCCAGAAGATGCTCCAACATATAATAAAGACACATGCTCCTCTATGTTCATAGCAGTCATTTTTATAGTAGCCAGAAGCTGGAAACAACCTAGATGTCCCTCATCAGAGGAATGGATACAGAAAATGTGATACATTTACACAATGGAGTACTACTCAGCTATTAAAAACAATGACTTCATGAAATTTGCAGGCAAATGGATGAAACTTTAAAATATCACCCTGAGTGAGGTAATTTAGTCACAAAAGAACGAACATGGTATGTATTCACTGATAAGTGGATATTAGCCCAAACGTCAGGAATACCCAAGTTTCACTTTACAGTAACCGCTGGACTGAAAGTGAAATCCCAGATGGAGGTTGGAGAAGGAACTGAAGGAGCTGAGGGAGTTTGCAGCCCCACTGAGGGTGCAACAGTGTCAACTGGCCTGACAACCCCGTCCTCCTGGAGGCTGGACCACCATCCAAAGAATACACATGGGGGGACCCATGGTTTGGACCACATATGTGGCAGAGGAGGGCCTTGTTGGCCATCAGGGGGAGGAGAGGTCCTTGGGCCTGAGGGTGTTTGTTAGTGGCCCCATTAAAGGGGAATGTCATGGTGGGAATATAGGAGTGGGTGGGCGGGTGGGTCGGAGGTGGTTTACCTTCATACAGGCAGGGGAGGAGGAGGAGATAGGGGGTTCCCAACAGGAGACCTAGAAAAGGGGAAACATTGGAAATGGAAATAAAGTATCAAAAAATAAAAATAAAAATAAAAAAATTTTAAAAAAGAACAGTGACTTTATGAAATTTGCAGGCAAATGGATAGAACTAGAAAATATCACCCTGAATGAGATAACCCAGACACAAAGAACACACATGGTATGTACTCACTAGTAAGTGGATGCTAGCCCAAAAGCTCACAATGCCTATGATCAAACCTACAGACGCTATGGAGTATAGAAGGAAGAAAGACGAGGGGGTGGATGCTTCAGTACTACATTGAAGGTTGGACAGGTTGATTGTGGGAGTTGGAAGAAGAGGGGGACAAGGGAGGGAGAAAGAGGCAGGAGGAAATAAGAGTGGCAATGTCAGGAACTGGAGGGGATGTGAAAAAATACAGAGGGTCAGAAAATTGAATAAAAATAGGTAGCAGGGGGGAGAATAACTGGTGATAGACACTGGAGAGTCCTAGACACCAGAGAAATGTGAGCCTCCCAGGACCCAACAGGATTGACTTTAACCGTAATGCACAGAGATTGGAGAGAGAAGCTATGGAGACTAACCCCAGTAGATGGGTCCACCCACCCATCATAAAGTTTTTAACCAAGAAATATTCCTGTCCAAAGGAAAAACAGGGACAAAAACTTGAACAGAAACTGAAGCAAGAGCCAACTGGGAATGGCGCCACCTGGATTATGTCTGCAGACACCAAACCCAACACTGTTCCAGGGGTCAAGAGGCACTTGCGGACAGGAACCAAGTGTGGCAGTTCCTGAGGAGATCTGGCCAGCAACTGACCAATGCAGATGAGGATGCTTGGAGCCAACCATGAGGCTGAGCTCCGGGAACCTGGTGCAGGAGCTGGCAGAAGGACTGAAGGAGCGAGGGGAATGCAACCCCATTAGAAGAAGAACAGAGGCTGGCCTGACCACCCAGTGCTCCCAAAGGCTAGACCACCAATCAAGGAGTGTACCTGGAGGGATCCATGGCTCCAGACACATATGTAGCAGAGGATGGCCTTTCCTGACAGTAATGGGGAGGGGCAGGGGGGTTGGTCCTGAGGAGGTTTGATGACCCAGAGTAGGGTGATACTGGAGCAATGGGACAGGAGAGTATGGGTGGGTGGAGGAGCATTCTCATACAGGCAAAAGGGTGGGAGAGGGCAGATGTGGGATAGGAGGGTTGCTGGAGGGGTAACAGGGAAGAGGGATATCACGGGGTGGGGATGTTGGTGAAGGGGGTAACCAGAAAGTTACCAGGGATATCATTTGAGATGTAAAGGAATGGAGTGATTAATAAAAAACATCAGACTTTCTCCCACTCTATTTTAGTTATTTGTGATATACAATATAAACAATTAATATTTAAAATGTATCAGCTTCTTGAAGAAGTGATTTAAATTCAAATATATTTAGAAATTTATGTAATATGTCCTGATATTTCCTAATTAATTTTTGTTTGTATGACCTCTCTCTTAGTCTGTATGTGTTTATAACAAAGTTATAATATGCTGCAAAATTCATTAACATTTAAGACAGTTTTTATTTATCACTCATAATGTGTATTTTTCTCTCATTTTCAATAGGATTTTCTAGAAAATGTCACTAATTCTATATAAAGTGATGAATAATTTGTTGGGACTTTAAAGATAACCCTCTAAAACTGCTTGTGGAAGCGTTAAGGTTATATGCCAAAAGAGTGGCCAACCAACAAACTTTCTTTGCTAATAGATACATTCTCTGCCACATAAAGGTTTTTCCTTGTTTGCGTTTTAAGTTTAAATTGAAGTAACATTATTTGTCTTGTGAAGGCAAGACTGCTATTTGAAAGCAAGTCTGACACAAGTAGTGATACATGATGTGTGTGTGAGAGAGAAAGAGAGAAAGAGAGAGAGAGAGAGAGAGAGAGAGAGAGAGAGAGAGAGAGAGAGATTGCTAGAACACAATAAACAATATTTCTTTAAATATTATGATATTGACATTTTTTGTTATGAACCTAGGAAAATAAAAGTTAAGTTTGAATTTTGGATCAACAGCATGGACTTACTAATATAAAAAGGTTAGCAATTTGTTCAGACATGAAATTTATATACATTTTATATACTCATATACAGAGTTCTCACATATTTTATATTTTCCCATCTTCCAGATACGTTCAGAAAGTACCTCCCCAGGATACAGCCTTGTTAACAGTTTGAACTGTTAACTGCCGCTCTTTTATAGGACATACTACTATATTATTCAGATCAGGTCTCATAAGAAGTTATTTAAGCTCCTCAAAATACTAATCTTCTCATATGATCCTATTGCCCAATTCTCAAGGCTGTTATCACTCTGCTGTGCTCCTCCAAACACTGCAAGCACAATGCTTGATCTGCATACACCCATCAGTCCTATATAAGACACTTCATGGTCCGGACTCTTCAAGCCATAAACCAATTCCCTAATTGCTCCTCAACTTTTACCTCGTCTTTAAAGATGCTGTCAATGATGACTGAGTACTGATGATGTCTCCCTGTGGAAACATTTTCTCTTCCCCTTTCTCATACCTCAAGTGCAAGGACTGGAATCACACTTTTCAGTTAACCACCAAAATAGAGCTGTTTCTTTCTCATGGATTGAGTCTTGATCTCAATAGAATAACGCAATGTTTGAAAATATTATTAATGTTCTGCTATACACTTTAAGGTTTAATTTTCCTATTTTATAAAAAGACAAAGAATGAAAATATTCATAGAGTAGTGGATACCATGCTGTAAGTTAGAGTTACTATCCTATATAATCATTCCTACAATGAGTCTTAGGCATATAAAATTATACTCTATTACTAGATTTTGAATTTTGTATTTCTTCATCTTCCTTTCTGCAATGATTACAGGATTCTTCATATGCAATTTTATAACTTTTATTTCTCATTTTGGATTGGTGGACTACCACTCAAATGTGGTCAATATGCTCCCTGATAAATAAGTATATTATATTTAATATAATTATTAATAAATATATAATATACAATATAATATAATGTATTATAATAATCATGTATTACAATATATTAATATGTTGTAATAAATAAGTAATATAAATAAAATAAATATAGTAAATAAATAAAATAAATATAAATAAACATATTATAGATAGATAGATAGATAGATAGATAGATAGAGAAAACTAAGTCTTTTCTCAGCAACAAAAAGTAGCCAATAGATTCTTGTCTGGGGGCACACTTTGTACTCAATTCTACTTTTAACACTGAGATTTTGTCTGATTTGGGTTTGCACAGGACTTCTGCATGCTGTCACAACTGTAATGAGGTCACACGTTCATCTGCTCCGAAGGGCCCAGAAGACACATTTTTTCTTTTTCTTTTTCTACTTTTTCTGTCTCCTCTTCTGCAATAATCCCTGGGCCTTTTCAGAAGGAGATGCCTTACATATTTTAGTGTTGTACATTGCAGACTCTACTTCTCTACACCTTGGATGAGTGTGAAGTCTCTGCATTTACTGAAAACAGAAAATTCTCTGAATGTTTGAGAATGTCTTAGTTTATTCATACGCTGATTTCATGGAGATCCATCCCATATACAGTCACCAATCCCAGACACTATTGTGGATGCCAAGAAGTGCTTGCTGACAGGAACCTGATGTAGCTGTCTCCTGAAAGGCTCTGCCAGAGCCTGACAAATACAGATGTGGATGCTCACAGCCAACCATTGGTCTGAGCCCGGGATCCCCAATGGAGGAGTTAGAGAAAGGACTGAAGGAGCTAAAGGGGTTTCAACCCCATAGGAAGAACCACAATATCAACCAACCAGAGCTCCCAGGGACTAAAATACCAACCAAGGAGTACACATGGAGGGACCCATGGTTCCAGTCACATACGTAGCAGAGGATGGTCTTGTTGGGCATCAATAGGAGAAGAGGCTCTTGGTCCTGTATAGACTCAATGACCCAACAAAGGAGAATGCTAGGGCTGTGAAGCGGGAGTTGGTGGGTGTGTGGGAGCACACCCTCATAGAAGCAGGGAGAGGGGGGATGGGATAGTGGGTTTCTAGGGGGGATCGGGAAAGGGGATAGCATTTGAAATGTAGATAAAGAAAATATCCAATAAAAAAAGATTTTAAAAAAAGAACAGGTGTATGTGAAATTCTACTCATACACTTTTAATTAAAGACCTTCCATGTTTTGTCATTTATTGGAAACACAATCTCTAGATTGATCTTTTATTGTCATTGTGAATATGAGTGGTGTGTGTGTGTGTGTGTGTGTGTGTGTGTGTGTGTATGTGTGTGTGTGCGTGTGTGTATGTATGTGTATTCCATTAAGTTGTAATGATCTTTACAACCTCGTTATTGTTATATCTAACAATTATTTCTCTCAGAATCTCTTGCTACCATTCAATCAGTGATGTTCTTATTATTTCATTATTGCTCTGTGTACTGTAGATCATCTGTTGATTTTATCCTAGTCACCTTTTCTGCCTGTCAGCTCTTATCTTTGTTGCTCACCTGGTCTAATGTTTTTAATCTCACACTAATTTCTAATTCATTGATGCTAATCACTGAGAGCATCTCTATTATTCACTTCCTCCCTCCTCTTGAAATTATATTTTACTATTGAGCCCAATAAGTGCATAAATAATAAATAAATTACTACAAGAGCAACAAAAATATCTTGACTATCTGAAACTTTCTTTATCATATCCGCCTAAAAGCTACAAAAAATAGAGCTTGCTAGAACATAAACTGCAGAGACCATGGGATGAATCTGAACCTTGATTTAAATGTCTTCTTATCTGATGTTGAAAATAGTGAAAAGACTTTTTGATTCAAACTATAATCCTTTGTTTTCTCAAACTTAATTAATAATGTTGAATCTATAAATTTATTTATCTATGCTTTCTTATAATTATTTCCATTAAAAAGAGGCACGGTCCACAGTTGTTGGGTGGGGGCTACTCACCAACCTCAAAAATACTAATCCAGAATTGGACAAGGAATGGAGCAGAAACTGAAGGAAAGGCTATCCAAAGACTGCCTCACTTAGGGATCCATACCATCTGTAGACACCAAACCCAGACACTACTGCTGATGCCAAGAAGTGCTTAGTGAAACGAGCCCTGTATAGCTGTCTTCTGAGAGGCGCTGTCAGAGCCAGACAAATACAGATGCGGATGTATACAGCCAAACACTGGAATGAGCACAGGGACCCCAATGGGGATGTTAGGGCAAGGACTGTAGGAGAAGGGTTTTTCAATCTCATAGGAAGAACAACAATTATCAACCAACCAGAACCCCCAAAGCTCCCAGGGACTAAACCATCAACCAAAGAGTACACAGGGGGTACTCAGGGCTCCAGTTGGATATGCAGTCGAGGATTTCCTTATCTGGCATTACTGGGAAGACAGACCCTTAGTCCTGTGGAGGCTTGATGACCCAGGATAGGGAAACACTAGGGTGCTGAGGCAGGAGTGGATGGGCGGGTGGGGGAGCACAGTCATAGAGGCAGGGGGAGTGAAGAGCGCATAGGGGACTTGTGGAGGGGAAACTGGGAAGGGAGATAACATTTGAAATGTAAATAAATAAAATAATCAATAAAAAGTGAAAAAAGATGAAATCTTATCATATAAGTTATTAAATACATTGAATATGAATACACAATTTTTTTCACCTTCCAACTATCAAAGCCTGATGCTGCACTCTTTCTCCTTTTAGTTACTGCCTTTTGTTTTTCTTTTTCACAGAAACTAAAAAATGTATTTCCATACTGAAATATGCTTAGGTACTTTTGATCTTAACTTTTAATACAAATTCATTTAATGTTTTCTCATTTTAATTTTCTTTTATTTTATGGGTATGCATATTTTATCTGCATGTATTGTACTCCATATGTATCTGCTGATGTTGGATGTCAGAAGAGGACATCAGAATCACTGGAACTGCAGTGATGTACAGTTATAAGTCACCTTGTGGTTACTGGAGACAGCCCAGAGCCTGTGGAAGACCATCAAGTACCATAAAACCTTGAGCCATCTCTTCAGATTCCAAAAGTGTTCTTTAATGATATTACTTAAAATTAGTTACTCTAGTCACTGTCTTCTAATTCTGATCTCTATGTATATTATAGAGCCTAATAGTGTGTGTAAGACACCTTAGAACAGTAGAGTGACTTAGACACACAGTAGAGGCATTTGACATGCAGTGTCTTAAATGAGTCATTGTGTTCCTATGCTTTCATCCATAAAGAACAATAGTGAGGCTGGCTGATACAGAGAAGCACTGAATTCTCTCTGGAAGAACACCAACCCCAGACTTGGACACTGAGAATTCAGCAAGCGTACAATATCTGTATGGAGAAAATGTTTTCTTGCATGTCTGCTGAGTCACCTATTCTAAGGGAAGGCTGATCTTACAAGGAGCAGAACACAGTAATGATTTTTATTGCATGTGCAGCCTGACTTAGAACATCCATGTTCCTCTAACACAGTGCTATAGCCTGGAGATGTGTGCCACCAGCCCAGCTGGTGCCCCGGACCCTTGTTTAGCCTTAACAACAGTACAACAGTTCTGATGCTGCCATTCATATAACCTTCCTGTTATTAAGCCCATCCTTCCTGTTACACTTCCTGTATACAAGTGTGTTTCCTTGTTAGGAAGCTTCATCAAATGTTATGCTGTATAAACAAACCAACTACATGCATTCCTTCCTATCGCTTGTCGACCTATCCTACTGTTGTAGAACAGATAGACTGTGGAAACTGTAGTTTGCTACAAACTTAAATTTATTTTATTTCAATATTATAGCCTCTTTATGTTATGAGCCATGTTTTCTCACTCTCGTTGAAGAAGGCATATAAATACCTTTAGGCTGATATTTGCAATTATTACTGACATTACTCTTAATATTAGTTTAAAAATACACTTATTCTCTAACATGTGAAATATTTCTTGGATGATTACCTGCTTTTTAAACTTTACAAAGTATAAAAAAATGCAACAATGAGACTAATATACTTTGGATTTATAAACTGATATATGTTTATAAAAAAGTGATACTGCATTTATGTTTGGATCTTTCATTATATAACTGATCAGGGAAAGCTTATGTGTAATAATATAGTACAAGAGTGTATTAAATATACTGACTAAAAAAAAAACCTTTCTGGAATCCAGAATTTCATTGTTTTAAATATCAGAGAAAAAAACAAAAATTCATATTATTAATGAAATAAATACTTTTTATTATCTCTACATGATTTAAAGATGGAGAACATCAGCTGATAATCATTATAGAATTAAGAATATTAGTCAAATATATAATCAACAAACCATTATTTTGAAAAGTCAATATTATCTATTAATAGTAATTTTTAGAGCTAGGTAACATGAGCTATAATGAAGTCTGGAGGATTACTAAGTAAATGATATTATTATGAGCTGTAGTAACCCTTCATATACTTAAACATTTATAAGCATATTATAGAAAGTTTACTGAAATAGTGTAGAAATCAATTTTTACAAAAATTGAGTTAGAGGTGATTATCTGTAAAGCCTATTCTGTCTTATATCTGAGATAAGAGCTAAGCATCTTGTCTGATGTTCATTGTCAGAAATTATTTTGTTAGAATCTCATAAACAGTGCCTAGTTCGGCTTGCTTATCAAGTGAGCTCTGGAGGACAATGACACTGTGCTCATTTTCGTAGGGAGAACAGCAGTTCCATTGCTTATCAGATAATTTTTATTTTGCTTCGGGCATGTGTTACAGAAGGGGGAATCAAAATAATACCTAAATTTCAATTGCTGAGCACTGTATATTACACATGTTTATATGAATAAAGGGAACTGAGAAAAACAACTAAATATCACAGAGCACAATGTTCAGAATGTAAACAACACAGTTTGTGCGTTATTCTCATAAGAAGATACTTTGTATCCCATTCCTTTCCAGGTTTATTCTAACACAGACTGAGGATGTTCTTCTAATTATCAACCAATATTACCTAGCTAAAAATTAACCACCTTTTTTTTTTTGATAGGAATCAGGAACTGTATTTCTAGAACCTTAAATTCTGTCTCTCCTGTCTTCCCAGGATATCTCCTATTACCTGTTGTCATGACAATTCCAAGTGGTTTCCATTGATGTAATTGTAGTATACTGTGAGACTACCTCAAGGAGTGATACTTTCAAAATTGCTTTCTGTAAAACATGCATATAAGATTTTGCTGCTGTCCATAGTCATGGCATTTAAAGGGAATGCCTTCTTTCACAGTATCTTGTATCTTTGGATGTGAAATCAATTTATAGAAGAAACTTTATATTTTATTTATTTATTTTTTTTGAGGTTCCATTTGTCGATTCTTTTTTTTTTTTTTTTTTTGGATACTTTATTTACATTTCCAATATTTCCTCCTTTCTAGGTCTCCTCTTTGGAAGCCACCTATCCCCTCCGCCACCCCCACCTCTATGAGGGAATTCTACCTTCCACCCACCCGCCCACCAACTCCCATATTCCCACCTTGACATTCCCCTTTACTGGGGCCACTAACACACTCAGGCACAAGGGCCTATCCTTCCCCTGATGGCCAACAAGGCCCTCCTCTGCCACATATGTGGTCCGAGCCATGGGTCCCTCCATGTATATTCTTTGGTTGGTGGTCCAGCCTCCAGGAGGACCGGGGGGGGTCAGGCCAGTTGACACTGTTGCTCCTCCATGGGGCTGCAAACTCCCTCAGCTCATTCAGTCCCGTCTACAACTCCTCCATCTGGGACCTCACTCTCAGTCCATCAGTTACTGTAAAATGAAACTTGGGTATTCCTAACGTTTGGGCTAATATCCACTTATCAGTGAGTACATACCATGTTCGTTCTTTTGTGACTGAGTTACCTCGTTCAGGATGATATTTTCAAGTTCCATCCATTTGCCTGCAAATGTCATTAAGTCATTGTTTTTAATAGCTGAGTAGTACTCCATTGTGTAAATGTACCACATTTTCTGCATCCATTCCTCTGCTGAGGAACATCTGGGTGGTTTCCAGCTTCTGGCTATTATAAATATGGGTACTATGAACATAGTGGATCATGTGTCTTTATTATATGTTGGAGCATCTTCTGGGTATATGCCCAGGAGTGGTATAGCTGGGTCCTCAGGTAGTATTATGTCCATTTTTCTGAGGGTTGGCCAAACTGATTTCCAGAGTGGTTGTACCAGCTTGCAATCCCACCAACAATGGAAGAGTGTTCCTCTTTCTCCACATCCTCGCCAGCATCTACTTTTACCTGAGTTTTTGATCTTAGCCATTCTGACTGGTGTGAGGTGGAATCTCAGACTTGTTTTGATTTGCATTTCCCTGATGACTAAGGATGTTGAGCATTTCTTTAGGTGCTTCTCAGCCCTGCGAAATTCCTCAGTTGAGAATTCTCTGTTTAGCTCTGTTCCCCATTTTTGGATGGGGTTATTTGGTTTTCTGGAG
>JAPYYD010005234.1:0-12341 GCA_028551405.1 Uromys caudimaculatus | reverse complement strand
GAGAAAGGAGAGGACTCTGGGCCTGAGGGTGCTAGTGGCCCCAGTAAAAGGGAATGTCAAGGTGGGAATATGGGAATGGGTGGGCGGGTGGGTGGGAGGAGGAATTCCCTCACAGAGGCGGGGAGGGGGAGGGGACACGGGGTTTCCAAAGAAAAGGGGAATCATCGGAAATGTAAATAAAAAAAAAAAAAAAAAAAAAGGGCATCTACTTTAGATGCTCATGGTAAAAGTAGTGCCCTGACTTCAAATCTGACAATCTGTCTGACTCCCTTTGTGCAATGATCATGCTTGATCACTGTTTCAACAAGAAGTTGATTATGTTTTTATTTAGGTTATTGCTTTGAAAAATAATTACTAAAATGAGAAGATTGTTGAGAAGATATAATATCCGTGTGGACGCATACATATATACATATTTATTCTTCAAGTATCTCTATGAAATATTTTATGTGATGCATGCAAATATATAGTATTTATAATTTTTCATGTAATAAAGAGACTCTGGGTAGAAATGAGCAAGACAAAATAAAAGCAAGACCAGCCGTCTTTTAAGCCAATTAATAATCCTTAAAACCCTAGTTCTTAAAGTCAACCTCTAATTTGTCTCTGTCTTCTCTAACAGACAACGAAGATCAAAACACAGAGCAAACACATTAAGATGCAAAATCCAAATTTATCATGAGTCTAAAGATCCAGCTTTCATCAGAGAACTTGGGAAGTATCTTCAGTAAGGTTTCTCACAAGTGATAAATAAAAAGATAAAAGAACAGTATATAGCAATAAGCCCTCAGTAAATACAGAAGATACAGTGTGAAGGAGAGTGTTATGGTGTAACGTGATATACACTTTGTCAGGTGAAGCCTCTAAAGGAACTGATTTGGAAGATGAGCAGTTCATAAATTAAAGGTAAACAAATTGGCAAAACTTGATTGATAAAACTAAGAAAGGAGACTGCAGTGGTCTGAAGTCTGAAGTCAACAG
Organism: Uromys caudimaculatus; assembly: GCA_028551405.1. Taxonomy (NCBI): domain Eukaryota; kingdom Metazoa; phylum Chordata; class Mammalia; order Rodentia; family Muridae; genus Uromys; species Uromys caudimaculatus. The sequence continues at coordinate 11,360 of JAPYYD010005234.1, read as the reverse complement.
AGTCTCAGAGTGGCTCACCTGGATTTACATGAAAGGGAAAAACAAGAGATTTTAATCATATAAAAATATTATAGGTGTAAGTGTGGCAATGTGCATACAAATTTACAAATACACCAAGATCATCTATGATGTCTACTTGACAGTTAAGTATGAAAGTGAATGAGAGGCTCAGCAATGAATGATTAATTAAATTTGTTAGCCTGTTTGCATGTGAACTATATAGAACTTGCACATCCAAGTCTGTGCAGTGAAAATGTCTCCTCCAAGAAAGGATGCATCACCCAGCCATAGCTCCAGAGTGAGAGGTCCTGTGTTCAAACCCTGAATTCTCAGCTTGCTTGTGAAATTAATAGCTTTCAATCTCTTCATTGTGAAAGTGAGAAATGGAAGCAATATCTACTTCAGTTTGTTCTGACAAGTGGAAAGATCCATTCCAGGCACATTAGAAATATCCAAATCAGTTCAGGTCATGCATTTATTTTAACTTCTAAAGCTCTCTCGTTCTCTCTCTCTCTCTCTCTCTTTCTCTCTCTCTCTCTCTTTCAGTGTGTGTGTGTGTGTGTGTGTGTGTGTGTGTGTGTGTGTGTACAAGTAAAACGTTTTGGGAACAAAGACAGTCCAATACATATTTTGATAATGAATATACTTTAACTTGAAAGTATAATTAATTGAAATATCTTATTGCCTTACTATTTGGATAACTGCAATTATGAAAACTCAACTAGTCTTAATTTTATTTTATCCATTCATATAAATATTAAGGAGCTTTGACACGGAGTAAAAATCAGCTTTTATCTTATAATATGTCTTGTCATTCGATTTTCAGATGAACATTTTATCAGCATACTCAAGAATTAATTTTATATCACCATATCTTGCAAAATATTTAATATTAAATATTAAATTTAATATTAAAATATATAAAAATATAAAACATCTTTCATTTCATTGTCTATAGTTTAAGACATAAACAAATTTAATTGGAGAGATAAATCAGTTTCAATTTGTCAAAGTCTTACATTTGCTGAGCCTCTCCTCTGGAATGATAGAGACATCCACTATTTTTAAAAAAGAAATGTATGATATAAGAGATATTTAGGGAAATGTTTGTTGTCACATATAGCCTTGAAAACCTTTCTAATACTTCTCCATGAAAGAGGAGAAAATATTTATTTTTAGGGTCATATGCAGACTAAAACCTTAATACATATAACTTCACTTGGATTACCGAATGACAATGGCACAGACACTAGAAATAACAGGGCTCACTGGGTTTGGGGGTGTTTTTCTATGTTTGGTTATTATAGTCAGAACACAAAAGTGGCAATGATAGATTGTTACATTGGCATCTGGTTAACATTACCCAAATGAATCATGAAAAAGAAGTGACGGGAGGATTGGAGCCAGGGCAACCAAGAGATACCAAAGATAATGCCTGTGTTTTGAAGCGAGACGCTTTCCAGCATCTCTGACCTAATGCTACATATGTCTTAATTTAAAGTGAAGGGTACTGTGATAACAAGCAAGAACAATTATAGTTTCAACTTGAAGGCTCAGAGCAAATAGAAATGAGTTAAGGTAGCGTATTTTCCAAATCCAGCAAGAGGTTCATCTCTGCCCAAAAGCTCCTAGAATCTCTAAGTTAGTTTTCTATTCAAAACTGCTTAGTGTTTTTCTAAATAAGGAATAAACTGTATCTGGGTTTGGTCAAGTTAAAACAAGACTTTTATCTCTAAGCTTGACAGGTGAAGCCACACGAAGCTTTACAGCTTCAAACCTGGCTTTAGCACACACACACACACATACTGTTTTATGCTTCTTAGGCTAGACAACAAAGTCATGAGAGGGTTTCCCCTTAGCTTTAGTGTAAATGTCCCCACCTGACACATCCAAAGCCTGACTATCAAATGCTGCTGCTGTTCACACCTGCACATTCACAGCTGCCAAAAAAGGGAGGCAGGAACTTCTCCCACCTACACACCTGTCAGATGGGTGGCTGCCTTTAACCCCTTGTCTTCTCTTGATCGACCCCCACAAGAAATGAAAAAGAGTGCGCTACAAAGGGGTGGGGTAGGGCGGGGCACTAAGGAGAGCAGACAAGCAAAGCTGCTTCCATTTAAGACAAGCTTAAACGTTTAGTTATAGACCATAGCTGGCAACATATGGGAAGGAAAGTTTACATTAAGAGGAAGAAGGACTCACAGTTGCTCCTAACAAAAATGAAAAAAAATAAGGTTTTTCATTTGACACCAAAAGAACATAAGTTATTGTTTGAAGTAAACCATCAGAAAATTAAGGATAGATGTGTGTGTGTGAGTGTGTGTGTGTATGTGTGTGTGTGTGTGTGTGTTCCCAAAAGTACTACAGAATGAAAAAGGAAAATGTGTATTTGTACATATTAAATGTTGACACACTTAATTCGGTGTCTGGTGTGTTGATATGATTTAAAATATAACACACAACTATTTAACCTACTTTTTTTTTTAACAGACTTTAGTTGATATCAGATGAATCAGTAAGAAATGAACAAAAATTCACGCATTTGAGATAATGTTTAATAAACCAAACTACTCATGAAAAAGTATGAAAAAACTTTTAAATCTTATCATTGTACAAATTAAAGGAATCACATTATAAGAATCCAAACTATTTCACTTCACAACAACATATTTAAAAGTACATATAAACACATACAGACAAACACGCACACGCACACACATACACACACACACACAGCGAATTTAAGTGACTGTGTACATTAAAGCAATTGACATTGAATTGCATTTTTAAATATTTTGTAACTCCAGTTTAAATTCTAGTATCATCAAACAAGAGATCTTTCAAGCATCTAGCTGATAAAATAATACAGCTTAAATGGCTACAGACAGACTACCCAGATAGGCTCTAACAGTTAACAGTTTGGGTGCTCAGACATGATTTCATTTCATTGATAAAGTGGGGATACTCAAGACCACCACTGTATGTCTAACACTGTGGTTTGTTTTAAGGCTTCAGGGAGAAAACTCAAAGCTTGTGGATCTTTCCAGTGTTAGATGTGGGTAGAAACAAATCCCTTTGGAGTTTCTAGGAGATGAAAGAATGGATAACTTCCTTTCATGCTCCTTTCTCATTAGATAGGGCAGTTTGGTGAAGCTCCCACTGAGACACAGACCATTCTAGCTCTGGAATTTTCCCAAAAGTTGTAAGAACTTTTCTCCCCTTCCAAAGAAAGCGATTTAATCATTTGTGCGATGATACCATTAGGAAGACGAGGCCCACATCCCAAACCAGAGCATCATTTGTCACAACCCATAATTCAGTGGCCACTTCTGTAACCCATGATTGAACTTTGGCAGCAGTTAAAATTCAAACTGGACTGTCCACTCCCCATAAATGAGGCTAAAATGTGCTGACAGTGCTCGGATAAGGGCTGAGCAAGCTAATAGGTCTGAGTGTCTGAAACTTTTGATAATCCAGTCTTAAGTGTCATGGGTCTTTCAAGGTGGATTCCATCTGTCTTATAAAGCTGTGTATTGAAACATAATGCACCCTTTGATCTCCTTTGTAAAAACTTTATGAAGTCAACAGAATGTCGCATTGGCTCAATAACCAGATCCCCAACCTGTTGACATGAGAGATTTTAACACTTCTAAGTGTTGCCAAACAGTAAGTGACCTAGATGTTGAAAGGTTTCCAGCAAGAATGCTCAAGGTGGGAAGAGCCATGCCAGAAGTTCTGGCTACCCTTCTGGAGTCTCATCCCCAAATAAAGCAAAATAGCACAGGTAAAGCCATGCTCAAGTTTGATAATGACCATTTATATAAATTTAATTTATTATTTAATAAAATATCTTGAAAAGTTAAACATCACTTGTTTTCTATATTACTTATGTTTATGGGCAAAAGTAGTTCTACAATATTAATGTATATAAGCTCTCTTAAAGAATAAATATAAAATATACATGTGTATACATATATATTTATTTCTATGTGCATCTATTTGTTTGCAAGCATTACTTTTGTGTATGTTTATGTGGTATTTACTCAAGACAGGTGTATCTAGGCAAGAATGAACAGTGAAAATTGAACATACATTTGTAGCCAGAAAATCCAAACTGGGTATTTTTCTTCATTCTGTTTTTAAAAACACATATTGGTTTATGGACAGAGAGAACAGTGTGCAGCAGAGGGTATGTGAAGATCAGAGGAAAACCCCCCTCAGCACGTAGCTCCAGGAATCACTCAGCTCATCAGGCTTCACAGCAAAAGTGCTTCTGCCCACCGAGCCCCCTCCTCAAGCCCCATCTCCTTCATCTTCACAAATAGTGCCAGCCCTGCTCTGCTGACTTCTGATTGGTTTTATAAATTACTTTCCAAATAGTAGCCATCAAGATACTATTTCTCCTTTCTTCCTCATTTTAGTATCAGGTTCAGATATAGTTCCAAGGTTTTAGCCATTTTTAGAGTTTAATTCCTCTCCTATTTTAGTATTAATATTTGCCTACAGACTCTTGGGTCACTGGGTACAGAATCAATGGCCTCATTTTTAAATAACAAGAAAATGCAATGTCTAAAGTCTACAGTCCTTTGTTGTCTTTTCTTCAAACAAGGCTAAAGTCTTGTCCATCCTTCAATACCTCCGTTCCTGCTTGGGTAATAATTATAAGCTGTTCTTTTCTCTTTCCCCAAATCTTTGCTCAGTACTTATTAGATTGTACAGCGATTAGTTCTGGTCCTATATGGCTCCTCCTAGGGAATAGAGTTTGCACAAGGTCAAGATCTATGCCTGATACCCTCAACGTGAAGCTTGGAACCTGGCAGGCAGAGAGCACATTGAAATTGGAGCAGGAGGGAGGAAAAGAAATACTATTTGCCTACTTTTTTGTGTCTTTGACCACATACTCAATGAGGTTTAAAAATAAACAAACAATGGCCATTAACTGGAAGAACCAAATAGTTCTAAATCCTTCCCAATCTTGTGAATACGACTGTTATTTCAACATCTTTCTGCCACATTCTCAAAGAGCTGCTCGTTCTCTGACACCATCTAGCCAAGTACACAACAGATGGCTCTGAGATCCTCTCTGCATTTGTGTGCAAACCAACAAATGTTCTTCTCAGTGGCATATGTGCTCAAATATTATCAGTGCTAGATACTGTAAGATTGTAAACACAGCCTTGACAGAGGAAATGTACACATATTGTGAATCTATCCAAACATGGTAGTCTTTTACTTAGCCCACAATTAGGAGAATTGCTAAGGTGTTTTTTCCCCATGTATGTACATAACCCCTTTTATCTTTCATTACTATTACAGGCCTTCATCTCTAGACCCAGTTTTTACTATGTATCTCTGAAAACACACATGCACACACACCTATCTATGCATCGAGTGTCTCATCAGTGCTTTTTCACAATGATTTTTACCAGTGAACTGCCTAATCCAAACCATGCAACTCTCCATTAGATAAAAGCATTATCGACAGTGCTAACATCACAATTCACACACCATGGAGCTATTAAAAGCTACCTTACAATCCTAAATTCTTTTAAGTTCTTGTGTTTTTCCAACTAAAAATTATACTCTTTCCTCTAGGTTGCATATTTTAGTGAGTCCTCTTAACAAACTTCCCATGATACCACTTTGCTCTCACATCCATGGAAGAGTTAATTGCCTGTCCACTTTGCACCCGCCACATCTCCTATAGATAATATGCCGTGTCTCATAATACTGTACTATAATTGGAACATAGACATTTGCTTCATGAGGTTTTATGTTATTTGTGAATAAGAACTGAGTCTTGTTCATTACTAGTTTATTCAAAGCCTGGAATGTAAAATGCTTAATTACTTATTAAGTAAGTTATATAGATTATTATCCACAACGCATTTAGAGCAACTTCGTGCAATTATAAAGCTTAAACAAAATGTCTGAAGACAGAATTAAGATTTCACTATCAGGATGTTAGTAGACAAGAGTGGGTTAGACACATATGCTTTATATTATGTCAGTGTCTTTAAGTAAGATCCAGTCAGTTTTATTTGAAACCACTAGATAGCTACCTTCATACTAGCCAAGAATTCCTTAAGACTCCCAGATAAGACTGATTCAGGCACTAACATATTCAATTGTGTCCCCACCCTCTTTTTGTCAAAAGGTAAATGTAATATAGGTTCAGTTTGGTTTGGTTATCTCCCACAACCCAATCAACGGAAGAAGGCAGTGGATATCTCTACAGAAACAGAGTGAGATGGATATGGAAGGCAGCCAGGACATGAGCTCTTCTTGAGATGTTACATCTTCGGAGAATGATGAAAAAGCAGAGCCCCACAAAGGCTGGAGCAGAGCAGAGTCTCCATTCCAGTCAGCCACTAACAGCTATCACTCACTCAAGTGGCCTAAGGGGATTATTCTGGCTCAACCCCAATAGTAGGATTTGAGAATGTTCTTGTATCTTAATTTTTTTTCTAATTTGTTTTGCTTCCTAACTTAAAAGTGTTTTATTGGATGTGTCATTGCTACGATACTTCTTTCATTCTTACTAAAAACAAAACATAAAAAAATATTTAAGAGTAAAGTGTCAGGAAAGTACCCAGAGGCCCACTGTTGCAGTGGAAGTCATTAAGATGTGCAAGTATGTGGTGAAGAAACTGGAGAAAGAAACGGAATGGTCTGAGCACTATGAAGAGAGGTGGAACTGGAGACACAAGGATAAAGAGGAATACAGTCTGTTGTGAGGACCCTGTCCTGCCACCTGAGGCCATGATAAAGTCCCAGCCAGTGTTACCACTAAGGGCCATGTCTGGGTCTGTGGCCACATGGCAACAGGGGGCTTTGTCAATGTCCATGGCTCCTATTACCATCAAAAGCCATGCCAACGTCCCTGGTCTGGGCTGCCTGCTCCCTGAAACCATGTTGATGTACAACATCTGTGCATAGCTGGCCCTGCCCCGTATTGGCTGCAGCACTTGGGATAGCTGGCCCTGCCGGGCTAACACAGTAGAACTGACTGACCCTCATTCAGGGAATGAAGCAAGCCAGCCCCCAAGGATGTGAACTGGAGAGCTGACCCTGCCACTTGTCTGCCTTCTGGTGGCATGGCCATGGGAGTGATGCCTACCTCCCTCAATCCTCACCAACTGAAGCAAGTGGGAGAGGAGAGCTGACTCCAGGGCCTGGAAAGATGAATCAGCTAAGCAAGGGTGGGGTCTGCAGGATTCTAGTCTGCCTGGAAGTGCAGGGGGAGAAGGGATGCGTTTTCTGAGGATTTTAGTGTTACAGCTCTTTTAGATGGTATTCAACAAAACAGCTCTTAATCTTCAGTGAAACAGCTTGCGCGCATACACTTATTTTAGGGTGCACAAAGGCTATACATGAACCTTGGGGAGTGGGAAGGAGTTTTCAGGGGGAATGTAAATCATTGGCTGGAGTTTGAAGTTCTGGGAATGCCTCATTTGTATGGGGAGGCATTCCAGGAATCCTAGGTACTTGTTGAGTGGGTTCTTATTGGGAAGGAAGGAGATGGACTTGTAGATTTGCCAAGGGCTATGTAACCTTCCTCAGGTAGAGGATATGAGGACTGGGCTCCCCAGATAAGATCAGAGAAGCGGAATCCCTGCTGGAAAAGGGGTCCTCCATTTTTTTTGTTTGTTTGTTTGTTTTTTTGTTTTTTTCTTTGTTTGGTTGGTTGGGTTTTTGTTTTTTTTGTTTGTTTGTTTGTTTTCTTTTTTTATTATTTTTGATACTTTATTTACATTTCCAATGTTTCCCCTTTTCTAGGTCTCCTCTTTGGAAACCCCCTATCCCCTCCCCCTCCCCGCCTCTATGGGGAATTCCACCTCCCACCTACCCGCCCACCCATTCCCATATTCCCACCTTGACATTCCCCTTTACTGGGGCCTCTAACGCCCTCAGGCCCAAGGGCCTCCCCTCTCTCACTGATGGCCAATGAGGCCATCCTCTGCCACATATGTGGTCCGAACCATGGAGTCCTCCATTTTGCACCAAACTTAGAGAAGCTATCCAGACCTAGTCGACTGAGACCTTAAGTAGCAGGGTTTCCCAACGTGCGTGTGCGTGTGCATGTGCATGTGCGTGTGCGCGTGTACGCGTGTGCGTGTGTGCATGTGCATGTGTGCGTTTGCGCGTGTGTGTGCCCTTCAGTTTTCTCACCTAATAGAAGGAAAGGAAACATGCAAAAGCTGAGTTCTTGTTCAAGGTCGTTTTATTCACTAAATAGCTGCAGTTTTAACCTACAGGTCACCTTTCCCTGACATCTGCTGTTTCTGCTGTCAGATCTAACTAGTAATGGTTGAGTAGAGCTCTGTTCTAAGTCATAGATAAAGAAGCTCCCCATTAGTCCATCTGAGTATTGTTCTTCAGTATTGTTTCCAACATTGTTGTATGGATTCATAGCGATCATAGGAACCATGCTCTTTACCCGTGACTTTATTAAATCATTTTTCTGATACAAATATAAGGTACCAGTTTGATTTAGTCAGTAATTTACTGAACAAAAGTAATGTAACAGGCAATATAATAATCAGTAGGAATGCCATCCTAGGCTAAAGAGGGCTTCCTCAAACCCCATGAGTTTTATTATCTAATGGGGACCTTACATGTAAACACACATAAATAAGAACTTGCAAAACATCCTATTATGCTATGTACTGTGAAAGAGAATCTGAGAGTTGGGAGTTGGGCTTGAGAAGTTTACATTTTAAGTGAAGTCTTAAAAGGAAGTGGATATTTTGCTATAGGACATGATTTATTTTTACAGAACCATATTCAGGAAAGAGCCTCTGGGTTTTTGATTGTTTGTTTGTGGTTTGGGGTTTTTTGGGTTGGTTTTTTGTTTGTTTTTTGGTTTTTTTTTTTTCTCCTTGGACACTAGAAGATGACTATATACCCTACTGGAAATAATATGGAAGCCAAAGATAATCCCAGCAATTGGTGGGGAACTAAATATGGTCCTACTCACTTGTTAAATGTATGAATCACTCACTTCACTTTGGCCAGCATCTATGAGATCTATACTTTTAAGTCATATTGCACTGAGGGGAACATGACCAACCACAGAGTTTACAAGGATAATCAGGCTCTTTGGTATCACAACTTTTCTCTTTTTAATATGCAATGGTTCCTAATGGTTCATATATTTTCTACCTCCTTTAATTATTTGCTTGAATGAGAGAAATTTTCAATTTGGAAATATTGAGCTTTATAGCGAAGAATTTACAGGGAAATAAATGAAGGATGTAGGCAGGTTAGGAATACCTGACATCTATAACTAGATTCTATTGTTTAAAAATATCAAAACATCTAAAATACATACTTACATGCAAAGAGAAATGTGGATTTCACACAATTTGAAAAGAAAAATTATAAAAGCTAAGATAATAGTTATGACAATGGTGTACAGTTAGATATACCCATTAATTATACTAAGAGAACAGGAATAAATGACCCACACTTTTTCATACATAATTAGCTTCCAGAATGCTATCAAATTGCTATTAATTATGACAAGAGAAAAATATATGACTGGCTTTTTAAAATATTTTAAAATTCAAAATTATTCAATAAACAAATTCAAAACTAGTAGCATTTTAAAATACAGGTCAATTTCTACAAGCAAAAAACTGTTGATCTACTTAAATCAGTTGTGTGTCTGTTGCTCTTATGATACTAGAGACTATTACAACTTTTCAGTTCAGGATCCAGGCATGAATCAGAACTGCAGTGGTACACAGAACAGAGTTTCATCTGAGAACAATAACTCAGGGAGAAAACACTTGCCTAGCCTCGAGGAGGACCAGGCTCAGTTCCTCACTACTACAAGAGCAAAATACATTTCCACACAGAACAGACAGGACCAACAAATTACTGAAGAAACAGAAGAGATAGGAGGCCATTCAGAATCTGTCACAGTGATGACAAGTCAACGTACTAAACAAACAGAAATTGTACACAGATTTATTTCACATGTGGATAATCAATAAGAACACATTTGAGCATGGGAAATCTTTCCGTCTTCTGAGGTCTTCTTCGATTTCTTTCTTCAGGGACTTGAAGTTTTTGTCATACAGATCTTTCACTTGTTTGGTTAGAGTCATACCAAGATACCTTACATTGTTTGCGACAATAGTGAAGGATGTCATTTCCCTAATTCCTTTCTCAGCCTTTGAGTATAGGAAGGCTACTGATTTGTTTGAGGTAATTTTATATCCAGTCACTTTGCTGAAGTTATTTATCAGCTGCAGCAGTTCTCTGGTGGAGTCACTTAAGTATACGATCATATTATCTGCAAATAGTGATATTTTGATTTCTTCCTTACCAATTTGTATCTCTTTGACCTCCTTTTGTTGTCTAATTGCTCTAGCTAGAACTTCAATTACTATATTGAATAGATTGGGAGAGAGAGGGCAATCTTGTCTAGTCCCTGATTTTAGTGGGATTGCTTTGAGTTTCTCTCCATTTAGTTTAATGTTGGCCACTGGTTTGCTGTATATTGTTTTTACTATGGTTAGGTATGGTCCTTGAATTCCTGATCTTTCCAAGACTTTTAACATGAAGGGATGTTGAATTTTGTCAAATGCTTTTTCAGCATCTAAAGAAAATGACCATGTGGTTTTTTTCTTTGAGTTTGTTTAGGTAGTGAATTACATTGATGGATACCATCCCTGCATCCCTGGGATGAAGCCTACTTGATCATGGTGAATTATCATTTTGATGTGTTCTTGGATTAGGTTTGCGAGAATTTTATTGAGTATTTTTGCATCAATATTCATAAGGGAAATTTGTCTGAAGTTTTCTCCCATGCTCATGGATTGGCAGGATTAATATAGTTAAAATGGCCATCCTGCCAAAAGCAATCTACAGATTCAATGCAATCCCCATCAAAATTCCAACTCAATTCTTCATAGACTTAGAGAGAAAAATTCTCAAATTCATATGGAATAACAAAAAACCCAGGATAGCAAAACTAGTCTCAACAATAAAAGGACTTCTGGGGGAATCAGCATCCCTGACCTCAAGCTGTATTACAGAGCAGTAGTGATAAAAACTGCATGGTATTGGTATAGTGATAGGCAGGTAGATCAATGGAATAGAATTGAAGACCCAGAAATGAACCCACACACTTAGGTCACTTGATCTTTGACAAAGGAGCTAAAACCATCCAGTGGAAAAAAGACAGCATTTTCAACAAATGGTGCTGGTTCAACTGGCAGTCTACATGTAGAAGAATGCAAATTGATCCATTCCTATCTCCCTGTACAAAGCTCAAGTCCAAGTGGATCAAGGAGCTCCACATAAAACCAGATACACTGAATCTAATAGAAGAGAAAGTGGGGAAAAGT
>JAPYYD010005233.1:0-12342 GCA_028551405.1 Uromys caudimaculatus | reverse complement strand
GCTGAGTAGTACTCCATTGTGTAGATGTACCACATTTTTTGTATCCATTCCTCTGATGAGGGACATCTGGGTTGTTTCCAGCTTCTGGCTATTATAAATATGGCTGCTATGAACATAGTGGAGCATGTGTCTTTATTACATCTTGGAGCATCTTCTGGGTATATGCCCAGGAGAGGTATAGCTGGGTCCTCAGGGAGTATTATGTCCATTTTTCTGAGGGTCCGCCAAACTGACTTCCAGAGTGGTTGTACCAGCTTGCAATCCCACCAACAGTGGTGGAGTGTTCCTCTTTCTCCACATCCTCGCCAGCATCTGCTGTCACCTGAGTTTTTGATTTTGGCCATTCTGACTGGTGTGAGGTGGAATCTTTTTCTCTCTCTCTCTCTTTTTTCTATTTTGAGGCAGGGTCTCGCTGTATATCCATTGTCAGCTTAGAACTCACTGTGTAGACCTATAAACTCACAGAGATCCTCCTGCCTCTCCCTCCCCAGTGCTGGGATTCAGAGTGACTTATGAAACGGTTAAACTTTGTGTTCCTATCCAGCTTTCCTCTTGAGACTGAATGACCAGATATGAACAGTAAAGTATCTCTCACCTCCTTTTACAGAACAGAGTCTGAGGCTACCAGTGCCTGCTTTAGATTCAGAGTCCATGTTGGGACGATGTCACAGGTGACTTTCCTTTTATACCACTTCCATTTATCATCTCAAAATGCCAGTTTGCTTGTTGGTTCCACATTTTACGTAAAACAAAAACAAAGGATTGAAGAGATGGCTTGCTGGTTCGAGATTCTGGCAGAGGACTACAAATTGATTCCCAGTATCCACAACCAGTTGCTTACACCAGGCTGTACTCCAGGGAATCTGATGACTCCTGGCCTCTGAGGGCACAGGCCCACACGTGCACAGGCCCACACGTGCACAGGCCCACACGTGCACATATGTACACATAGACACATATACGTACAAATTAAACCTCCCAGAGTTCTTTTACTCCTCCTCCTCCTCCTCCTCCTCCTCCTCCTCCTCCTCCTCCTCCTCCTCTTCCTTTTCCTCCTCCTCCTTTCTCTTTCTCTTTCCCTCTCTCTTTCAGTGTGGTGTGTGTGTGTGTGTGTGTGTGTGTGTGTGTGTGTGTGTGTGTGTGTGTGCACGCGTGTGCATGCATGCGTGCACATGTGCACGCCTTAAGAATAGAAAAGAGCCCCGGGGAAATGAAATCCTCCTGTCTCTGCCAGCTACAGTCCTGAGTTTACAGGCACACACATGGCTACACCTAGCTCTTTATGTGAGTGCTGGGTTGACAGCTGTGGTTCTTATGTTCACAGATGCTCCCACCCACTGAACTATCCCTCCAGCAACCTTCTCCCCATTTTTGTTAAAAAATGTTTACTTTTATATGTATGAGTGTTTTCATGTATGTATGCATGCCTGTGTACCACAGGCATGCCTCTTGCCTTCAGAAGCCAGAAGAAGGTATTGGATCACTTGGAACTAGAGTTAGAGACTCTATCTAGTTAGAGTTAGAGTTGTGAGCCACCAGGCGGGTGCTGGGAATCAAACTTTTGTTCTCCGCAAGAGTAGCAAGTACTCTGAGCCATCTCTCTAGCCTACCTTCCCCGTTTCTTGATTGGAGGGAAAGATAATATCTGTTCATGGCTATTTTGTTGTTTAGATACATGAATACATGTAAATGTTGAGGACAATGTCAGTTCTCCAGGAAGGATTAACAAGGTCAATTATTACCATCATTGTACTTTTCATGATCTGAGACATCTTCTCATCTGAAAGACAGAATAGACCCTGGGGTTTCACAGCTCTGACTGTCTATATGGGACCATGTGAGGGGAGGATTCTTTTGTCCTTTAGATGGGGTCGTGGGATCAGAGCTAAGCTGAGAGCACCCAGCCTTGGGTTGCTGCAAGGTGGTGAGACAACCTTTCTCACTGTGCCCGTTGACTCAGGGAATGTTGGGTAGCATGGTCTTGAGCTTTGTCATCCATAGTTCCCTTTAAGAGTCCCTGCCTCCCCCCCATACATTCCGCTCTTCTATCCTTTTCTCAGTTCTAAACACCAATTATTTGGCAAACAATCCCACCGAACCAGACTCTGGGTTTGACCTACATGCATGAGGAGGAGAAAGCGATCAGTTTTCAGTAGTTTTCTGAGGTAACCTCAATAGCGCATTGCAATATAATATTATAATTACCACTTTTTAAGAGACAGAAAAACAAGTTAATAATCCTTCCCTACATATCATGTGACTCTTTTGTTTTCTCACTCTTGGCCGGTCTCTTGCAGTTTGGGGGTACGTTCAAGGAGTGCGTGTTGAGATGGAGATTCCTGCGTATTCCCAGACCTTGAAGTTGTGCTTAAAACACAGGGGGTGGGGGGAGCATTTTTGTGAACAGCCATTTGTCTGTCTTTCATTTCTGTGGCTGTTGCCCTTTTTCTTGAAGTTTTGAAGTTTACAGAGTACCCTTTATGGGCCTGGCTCCCATTTTGACTCGGGCTCAGCCCAGATACATGTATCAAATTCTGGCTGCAAAATCATCTGCCTTCTCAGCTTTCAGGAGATGGCTCTTCAGTTCCTCACACAGGCTCCTTCTGTCTTTGTTCTCTGGTCCAATCTGTAAGCCATCTGCACCCTTGATTATTAAGAACATATTTACTGAGATTTCACAACTGTTTAATAGATATGTATCTTATTACATGTTTGATACACCTCATTAAACAGACGATGCAATTGGTATTTATTTAATATTCAGTAAACACTGAGACCCCTTGGCCTAGATGCGGGGAGGGAGGGGCGGGACCCCAGCTGCCCATCAGTATCCTCTTTGTCCTCCATTACTGCTCCATTGCAGTCTGGTGTTTTGTATTTAACCCTTCAACACTACAGCTTAGATAGGCTTGGGCAAAGGATCAAAGCTAGGGTGGAGGCTGCAACTATAGCTCAGGGCTGTAGCTACCAGTCTGGATAGAGTCCACACTTGTCTCCTGCTCCCTCAGCAGTAGGGCTGAATGGAAGGCCTGGGGCCTGGCTTCCTTAGACCTACCACTGGGACAGGGGTTTGTTTGTGAGGCTTAAGCTGAGACTACAACCTCAACTCAGAGTAAAGGAGACAGGATCTGGGAACCTGCCAGCCATTCTCCCAGACTAGACAGGATGCATGGGAGTCCTTTAACTGACCTAGATGTAAATGAAGATGCTAGAATCTATCGCTTATAGTCGGTGGCTTGAACCTGCTCAGTCTCAGACATGTCTAGGCTGTGGCCCTTGGGTTGCTATGGCAGAAGACAACCCAGGAGTGAGGGCCAGCATAAAATCATAAACCACTTAAAATGAGAATTGTTTCCTTTTTCTTTTGTAGGAACTCATCCGTGGGGCTCTGGCTTGTGAACGTTGTAGACAACAACACGGTGTCATAATGTCAGAAGGCCGCACATGCCTGTGGTCTTTGGCTTGTGACACATACCACTGCCTACTTTTGTACTTCACTACAGATCCTGTGATTGAAGCCAAGGAGGACAGCTAGATGACACTGAGAGAGGATCTCACCCAAGGGCCCTTCTCTACACGGACAATCATCTCTTCTCCTAAACTGGCTTCAGAGAGACAAAACTCTACTCAAGCGTCTCAGACTTTTTTGTTGCTGTTGATCTTTACAATGTTCCCAAGATCCCAAGGGGGGAGAGAATTAGAGATCCCATTCTAACTCATCTCTGAGAAAAGTTTTCCTTAAGAAGGCCACAGGCTTGGCTGAACAACTCATCACCAACCATGGGACCCGAAATGCTTTCAGTGGCGGGGGCGGGAGGCAATTTAATTCTTCATGTTTTTTTTTTTTTCCCCATAAATAACGGATTAAAAAGCTTAGCTGATGCTATAAATTTAAAACATGAAACTAATTATCCAAGTCCCCATAAAAGCAAAACAATCAATTCATAACCCAAGGATGAGACGTGGCTGTGTGAGCCCAGTGCGGGTGACAACTCAGGAGATACAGAGGGGGACCCAGTCATCCTACAAGAATCTGTCCTCTAGCCCAGAACCACAGGCCGACTTCCTTGCGGCAGAGCAAAACCACTAGTAGCTCTGTGTTCTCTCTACCCATTTTTCATGACAACGGTCTCATCCTTTCTCCACCCCTTCCACGCAGACCCATTACTCAAAAGAGAGGCTCACCCACCCAGCAGGCACAGCTGCACTTTTGCCAATTCAAACCAGATGGGCCTGCAAGACAGCCGCTGCCAAGAGTATAACTCAACTAGGAATTCCTAAGTGTTTCAACCAGACACTTAATAATGCTCCAGCTAGCGTTCTATCCCTGTTCTAAATAGATGAACAAGGCCAGCTCAGTTGGATCTCTCGGTTTCAGAAGAGTTCTGTGTGTTCCTCAATGGATTGTTTCCTTCTGTTTTACATGGGACCTACTCAACATATCATAAGCTGCCTGCGGTTTCTCCACCCCCAGCTTGTCTTCTCCCGGGCATGGGAGGAAGGATCGCTGTTCACAATTCTTCATGCCTTCTGCATCTGAGAATCATGCGTCGACAGCCTTTGTCTTGTGATGTTCGCAGTTCTTCCCACTGAAGGTGCAGGGCCTGCTCCCTCGTGTGTTGGTGTGTGGCTCAATTACATGGCTGTATTTGTCTCTTGGTGTGTGTGCTTGTGCATGTGTGTGCGCATGTGTATCTGTGTATGTGTGGTATGCATGTGGTGTGTGTGCGTGCGATGTGTGTGTGATTGTGCATGTGTGTGCTTGTGCCTGTGTGCATGGGCTTGCACGTGTGCTTGTATGTGTATGTATGTGTGTGAGCGTGTGTGTGTGTGTGTGTGTGTGTGTGTGTGTATTCTAGAGTGGAATCTCTAGAGGCATTGTGTCTTTTGTCAATGTGCTTATGCCTTGTGGACCTGTTACAGATCAATATGCCCTGAATAGTGACTGGCTTGAAAATCCTGAGCAATGAAGTTCACTTAAACTCATCTTGCAATCTGGAGTCCTGCGCAGCTGATCTCAACCCAACAGAACCAAAGAACATGTATATGTTTTAAGACAGGCTGGGGGAAGATTTGTTACACAGCATAATGGTGGCAATAGCTGACTGATACACCTGCTACCTAGGTTTATCTTCTTTTCAATTGACAAATCATTATGCCAGTCCTTTGTTTTAGACTTCGTGCTGCTTGCAGGCCAAATGCAATCTTTACTATGTCTTTCAAGGCTTCTACCAATATGTCTGTAGCTTACTAAGGGCCAGCTTTTCTGCAAAACCTTCCTTCTCTGAATCACTTCCCCTCCTCTGGGATCTCTAGAGCACTCCTATAGTCTTCTACTAATTATAGTGGAGACAGTTAGTTTTCTATCCATCCCAGACAGGAAACTCTACTATTAAGTGTCAGCTCATTCATCTTTGGGGTCTGGGTACCAGACTGTGGTAAAACAGTGTGAATTCATTTATGAATGATTATGTCTTGCCTGAGTTTTACGGGGAACAAAGATAGACCATGTGATTACCACAGGTTTGAATATTGTACACATGTTCTCTCTCTCTCTCTCTCTCTCTCTGGCTGACCTCAAACTCAGAGATCTCCCTACCTCTGCCTCCTGAGTTCTGCACTGTACCTGCCTTCTGATGCTTTCAAGAAGTCACATGGCTTCGCTTTCTCCTTTGTCCCCCAAGTCTTGACTTACACAGGATGTAGGCTCCAGCAGGAGATGCAGAGGTGCTGGTGTCAGAGTTATGTGGGAGAGGGAACCACAGCCCACTTGAGTTGCCCTTGGGATTTCAGACTGATCCTTGCTCTAATGTTGACCTATGGCCATTGCCCAAATAGAGAAAGCAGAAAGCAGTCAGGGCTTGGATTTCTGCTCCCTGAGTTGATCTGGGCACGGTTTTGCTGGGCATAATTTTAGTGTTTTCTCTGGGCTGTGACTGTTGCTTTGAGCAAGACACAGCAGGGCTAGAGACCTCAGCTGGATCAATGGCATCGATTCTCAAGGCTCTGTGTCATTTCCAGGGGATTTGCTAAAGAAGAGACTTATGTCCCCCCCCCCCCCCCTTCACCACCGCATTACTGGCTGCAGCCTTCGTGTGTCTCAGCAACACCTGGAGGACTGGGACCTGCAATGTGGATTTGAGTACAAACACCTTCCTTCAGAATTAAACACAGGGTAGCATGCGACTCACCAAAACCTGAGCCCAGGGAGGAAGTCAGGTCACACTGGTCCACGGGGGCTTGGTATTTTTTTTGTTTTTGTTTTGTTTTGTTTTGTTTTGTTTTGTTTTGTTTTAAAAAGGGCAGCCTGGCCCGACACTAAGCAATTGATCTCCCTGGCTTAACTTTTAAATTAAGACCATTGTAAATTTGGGAACTTGAGAAGACATAGAGAGGGCACCCATAATTCTTTGCAAATGTCAAGTGCCTCTCGAGGTTGGTTACTTTTCAAAGGTAGCTAGGTTACAATGTACCCTGATAATGAAAAAACCCGTCAGCCCCACTCCACTGGTTTCAGTCAATATACATAATATTATTGGGCTTTGCAAGGATTAAAGGTTGTTTCTCTCACAGCTTCACAATAGGTGCTCTCTCTCTCTCTCTCTCTCTCTCTCTGACTTGACTGAAGGGGAATAGAAGCCTTCTTGATAACAGAGGAATCCAGAACATTTTGGGGTCCCAAAGATGGCATAGACTTCCCCTCTCACACCTGTCTCTACTGATGGCTCTGTCACAAATGCGAACTTAGAGCTAATTCCTTTAACCTATAGATGTTGGGAATTTAGAGAAGAAAAAGCGACCATTGAGGAGTTTTATTGTCCATTCATGATTTTTAGGAGGCAAAATCGATGGTCGCTTCAGTTTCCTTATTAGTGTGAAAGCTGTTACGTCATTCCACCCCATCTTTGGCATAGTGTAGGCTCTGTGCACCCTGAAGACCCAGGTCCCCAGAATGTGTAGCATGAGATGCAACAAGGCCTCAGTCTTCCTTTCGCTCCTTAGGAGGCAAGAGACAGCACAGCAGGTGACACTGTCGTCTGTCACAGCTAAGCTAAACAAGCAGGCAGTTCCTGGCAACTTTCAGTGTGTGTGATCCATCTTGGATCTTGCCATAGAGATGTGTGTGTGTGTGTGGTCATCATCTAGTGGAGAGTTGGGGATGAGGGAACAGAAGAAAATGGAGAATAATATTGGGCTGACTGTGGGGATAAACCAATTTTTTTAAAAAAAAAGATAAATGGTACGTGTATTTATTTGTTTATTTGTATGTGAGCATACAAACCATGCCATGCATAGGGAGGCCAGAGGACAACTTGTGGGAGAAGACTGTCTGTTTTGGCTTTGTAGGTTTCAGGGATCAGACTCAGGTCCTCAGGCTTGGAGCAAGTGCCTTTATCTGTGGCACCGTCTCGCTACCTCCCCTCCCCACTCACTAATTATTCTAAGCATCTCTGGGCTTTCTTTGAATTAGTTTGACTTAATGAACACAGTAAATACATCCATCATACACTTTACCACTGGAAAGTGGCATTAAGTACATTTAAAATGTGGCACTGCCGGTGTCATTTAACCCCGGAGCTCCTCACCCCTCTGAATGGATGATCTATCCTGGGAGACGTCGTCACCCTCCCTCTCCTCTCCACACTCCCGGGACCTCAGCTCTGTTTTCTACACCCGTGGATTTGCCTATTCTGGGTATTTCCTATAAATAGAATCATGCAACATAAAGCCCGCAACTGTTTCCCACTTAACATATTGTCTTCAAGACTTTACTCACACTGCAGTCTGTTCCAGGTCTCTGTTCCTTTTTTGTGCTGAGCAATATTCCTTTGTATATGGCTATACCAGATCTTGCTCATGTATTATCTGTTGGCAGATGTTTACACCCACAGATATGGCCTTTATGGATAAACAAAAGTCATAGAAACAGCAGAAGGTCTGGGGCTATGGGCTGCTTTGATAGGAAACTAACATTATTAGACATGTTTGATCAATGTGGCTTGGTTGTTTGACAGCCCAGCCTCTGTGGGTTTCTGTTGGACAGACCAGAAACAAAGAATGGCATCTGATGCTGAGAGAGGAGCAAGAGCTACAGGGATGAGTGTACTGTGTGTGTGTGTGGGGGGGGGGACTTGAGCACTGGCGTGTGATCTGCTGAGTTGGCAGGGTGGCATCAAGGAGTGCCCAGTGCCCAGTCCACATTTGGCTATCTGAAAGGCATTGCAGTTTTCCATTACTCTTCAACCAATGGTTATTGGTAATTGATCATAAAATGAAAGGATCACCTATAATAATATGAGCAGAAAATATCATGGTAGTGGGTCATATGCTGGTCTTGGTTCAAAATTCTAGCACAGTAAGAGCTGAAGACCAGTAGGATAATTGAGCAAGACCTCTCTAGGAAACTATTTTTGAGGAAAACTAGTGTGAACAAACTGAGACAAAAGGAATGGGATTCCATAATATAAGAGAAATGCTAGGTTAATGAACATTAAATAGGAAGAGAGGTCATTCTCAAGCCAGTGTTCTATGGAAGTCAGAAATAAACCAACTACAGATAGTCAAATACAATGTCTCTATTACCCCCACATCTTTGTTCTACTTCCAAGAGTCTTTGTGCCAAGAGTCTCAGAGCCTTTAACATCACATCATATATATTAAGCCCCAAAAGACCAGACACAGTATTCAGTTGTCTTATGTAGGGTTTTATTGCTGTGGAGAGACACCGTGACCACGGAAACTCTTATAAAGGAAAATATTTAATTGGGGCTGTCTTAAAGTTCAGAACTTTAGTCCATTGTCATCATGGCGGAAGCAAGGCAGACATGGTGCTGGAGAAGGAGTTGAGAGTTCTACGTTGGGAACAGCAGGCAGCAGGAAAGAGAGTGACACTGAGCCTGGCTTGGGCATCTGGAACCTCAAAGCCCGCCTCCAGTGATACACTTCCTTCAACAAGGCCACAGCTCCAATTATGACACTCCCTATGAGCCTAGGGTCCAGTTTCACTCAAACAACCACAGTAGAATTTTCTAGAATTCTTTGACTGTTGAGTCCTTTAGTGATGCTATGCTCGTTGTGCAGCTTCTGTGCTAACCAAAAACATCTGGTTAAGAGGGGCAATGAGAGATGAAATGTATATTCCTTATAGTCTGTCAAGGCATGGTTCTGTGGAGCTGTAGTCACTGAAAGGCCTTTCTTCCTTTCTTCCTTCCTCGCTGTCTTAGTTTCTTAGTTACTGTGATAAAACCCAATGACTAAGGCAATTTGTAGAAGAGAGAATTTATTTGGGCTTGCAGTTCCAGGGGGATAAGAGTTCATCATGGAGGGGAAGTAGCAGGCATGGCCACCTGTGTGAAGAATGGAATATCAAGCTGAAAGCTTACATCTTGAATTACAGTCAGGAAGGGGAGAGGGAGAGAGAGAGAGAGAGAGAGAGAGAGAGAGAGAGAGAGAGAGAGAGAGAGAGAGAGAGAGAACAGAAAGGAGTTCAAGTCTTAAGCCTACCCCTAGTGACATAATTTCTTCAGCAAGATTAAACCTTCTAAGACTTCCCAAATAGTGCCACCAACTGGGGACTTAGTGTCCAAATCCACCAGCCTATGCAGAAAAATTTTATTCAAACCACTATAATTCCTTTTTCCCTGTACTTTAAATCTTCTAAACTGGCCCAGGATAGGTGGAGTTTTGGGGGGTGGATGTGTTTATGTAAGTGAAGGAGGCGTCCCCAGGGGACAATCATGCTACAGGGAATTGGTGGGTGGGTCCTACATAGGATATGCTCTAGGTCTAGAGAGGATCTATATTGCAAGGGCAAATGAAACAAAGAGGAGACCCCCGAAGGCACAGCACCACAGAACTGTTTGGGCACGAAGACTCTTGGAAGTATAGCAAAGCTATGGGGGTAATAAAGCCATCGAATCTCAATATCTGTAGTCGACTTTTTTCTAACTTCCATAGAACACTGGCTTGAGAATGAACTCTTCTCCTTGGTCAAGGCTGAAAGAAAAACAGAGGTTCAGGATGAAAGTCTGGGATACCAGAGATGGCAGAACAGGATGATGAATTTGAAAGGATGGGGTGTAGATTCTAAAAGCCCAAGGACCCAGAGAAGGAGCCAGTATTAGAGAAACGGGGGCCAGGAGGTGCCCAGGGAGAATCTGAGCTGGACATCAGATCAGATGCATCTGTTACCTCTTGCCTCCACTCTTCCCTGACCTGAGGTCTCCAATGTGAAGAACAAAACAGTCCAGGAACACCCAGGGCCTATGAGATCCCTTCTGAATCAACTCAGGATGATTCGATTATTTTGATATTGTCTTCATTTTTTGTATTTATATTTGGGTTCTCTGAATGTGCTACTGCATGAGGGATGATTCTAAGAATAAAATCTAGTCACATATAACATTAGAATCTGTGGCCCTGGTGGTAATAGCAGGAAGCAGGGTTTCTATGGAACAAACACGGTTTTAGAATTATGAAATAGTGGTACTGGAGCCAAGAGATAAACAAAGTTTTATATACCAGCTCCTGGGTAAAGCGTTGTAATAAATGAATATATATTATATCTCCCTATTATTTGCCTATCATCTATCTTTTATCTATTTATCTAGCTGTTATACTTTTTATTGCTTACAAAAAATGTATATGATCATTGCAGAAAATTTGGAAAATATAAGATGGAAAATAAAAAAAGATAATACTTCTATTCACAGTAATAATTTTAGTATATTATTTTATTCATTTTTATAGAAGCATATACTTTATTTCATAGATATTTACATATGTATAGATTTAGTATAAATGGTTTATATCTTCATTAAAGCAGTACCACATATCATTCTATTTTATAATTTACTTACTATTTTAGAAAACACATGTAATCACATTAAATGTACTTTCTATGTCCTTATCATGTCTCAACAGATTGCCCCCCACACACTGTTGTGTGGATATACTGTATTGTATCAAATGTATCTTCTATCTGTAGACATTTTATTTTTCTGTTACTCATGACTCAGTGATAAGCTTTATCTTTTTATACATTTCCAGAAAATTTCAGCAGATTCATGTCTTTTTCTTGTAGCCCTACAGATTCTTTGTCAAAGACTTCTTGGTTTTATTTGTGTGGGTCTACTTCTGGGTTCTATTTGCTCAATTTGTGTGTTTATCTTCTCACTAATATCACATTGCTTCAATTACCGTAGTATGAAGAGTATTGGCAAATGCTAAAGCAGGGCATCAGGTGTCTTCCTCTGCGGCACTGTGCTTTGTGGCTTTGAGTCAGGATCTCTCACTGAACTGAAAGCTCCTTGTTTTGGCTAGGCTGGCTCTCTGGTCTCCCACTCTCCAATGCCAGGATAACTGGCACACTGCTGTGTCTGGATTTTTGCTTAGTTTTTGGGAGACTTGAACTCAGGTCCTCTTTCTTGCTATGTCATCTCCTCAAGCCCTAAGAGGGTCTTTGTAAACAAGGGTAGAAAACAGAAGTTGGAATGTGAAAAGGAATATAGATTTGGACTTAATGTCCTTCAGCTAGTGGTGATCTCAGGTTTACAGAGAATTTACAGAGAAATTCAGGTGTGCAGAGAAGTGCAACATCAAGAGTGAGCTCTGATGTCCTCTGTGAACTTTAGCTGACATCGAGATGTGACATAGGTTCCTCAGTTCTAAGAATTGTATCAGTCTGGTGTGGGGTGGGGACAATGGATGTCTTTGCATGTACAGGGGTGGGTATGAACCGCATGAAAAGTCTCTTGTCATACAGATCTTTCACTTGCTTGGTTAGAGTCACACCAAGATACTTTATATTGTTTGTGACTGTTGTGAAGGGTGTCATTTCTCTAATTTCTTTCTCAGCCTGTTTATCCTTCGAGTATAGGAAGGCTACTGATTTGTTTGAGTTAATTTTATATCTGGCCACTTTGCTGAAGTTGTTTATCAGCTGTAGAAGTTCTCTGGTGGAGTTTTTCGGGTCACTTAAGTATACGATCATATCTGCAAATAGTGACATTTTGATTTCTTCCTTTCCAATATGTATCCCTTTGACCTCCTTTTGTTGTCTAATTGCTCTAGCTAGAACTTCAATTACTATATTGAATAGATAGGGAGAGAGAGGGCAGCCTTGTCTAGTTCCTGATTTTAGTGGGATTGCTTCGAGTTTCTCTCCATTTAGTTTGATGTTGGCTACTGGTTTGCTGTATATTGCTTTTACTATGTTTAGGTATGGGCCTTGAATTCCTAATCTTTCCAAGACTTTTATCATGAAGGGATGCTGAATTTTGTCAAATGCTTTTTCAGCATCTAATGAAATGACCATGTGATTTTTTCTTTGAGTTTGTTTAT
>JAPYYD010005232.1:0-12343 GCA_028551405.1 Uromys caudimaculatus | reverse complement strand
CATGGGGCTGCAAACTCCCTCAGCTCCTTCATCCCTTTCTCCACCTCCTCTATCTGGGACCTCATTCTCAGTCCAGCGGTTACTGTAAAGTGAAACTTGGGTATTCTGAACTTTTGGGCTAATATCCACTTATCAGTGAGTACATACCATGTTCGTTCTTTTGTGACTGAGTTACCTCGCTCAGGATGATATTTTCAAGTTCCATCCATTTGCCTGCAAATTTCAATAAGTCATTGTTTTTAATAGCTGAGTAGTACTCCATCGTGTAGATGTACCACATTTTCTGTATCCATTCCTCCAATGAGGGACATCTGGGTTGTTTCCAGCTTCTGGCTATTATAAATATGGCTGCTATGAACATAATGGAGCATGTGTCTTTATTACATGTGGGAGCATCTTCTGGGTATATTGGGTATATGCCCAGGAGAGGTATAGCTGGGTCCTCAGGTAGTATTATGTCCATTTTTCTGAGGGTCCGCCAAACTGATTTCCAGAGTGGTTGTACCAGCTTGCAATTTCAGGTACAACTATTTCCAATTTTTTGAGGAACCACCAGATTGATTACTAAAGTGGTTGTATAAGTTTTCACTCCTACCAGCAATGGAGGAGTGTTCCTCTTTTTCCACATCCTTGCCAGCATGTGCTGTCACTTGAGTTTTTGATCTTAGCCTTTTTGATTGGTGTAACATAGAATCTCAGAACTCAATGTGGGTGATCTTAGTGAAATGCCCAACAGTAGGGATATGGAACCCAAGGAGATCACCTCCAGTAGTAAGATAGGATCCCCAATGGAGAGATGGGAACATCAACCCACCTACAAAACCCCAAATTGCTCCCATCTAAAAGAAATGCAGGGACAAAAATGAAGCAGACACTGAAGGAATGGCCGACCAGTGATAGGCTCAACTTGGGACCCATCCCATGGGTGGGCACCAATTGCTGACACTATTACTGATGCTATATTGTGCTTGCAGACAGGAGCTTAGCAGGACTGTCTTCTGAGAGGCTATACCAGCAGCTGACTGAGACAGATGCAGATACTCACAGCTAAGCGTTGGATGGATGTTGGGACCCCTATACAACAGTTAGGGAAAGGATTTAAGGAACTGAAGGGGATGGCAATCCCATAAGAAGACTAACAGTGTCAACTAACCTGTACTCCTGGAAGCTCCCAGAGACTGAGCCACCAACCAAACAGCATACATAGTCTGAGGCCTCAAACACATATATAGCAGAGGGCTGTCTTGTCTGGCCTCCATGGGAGGGGATGTGCCTAATCCTGTAGATTTGTGATACCCCAAAATGGGGCAATATCTGGGATTAGGGCACCCTCTCAGAGGGTTATAGTGTTTACCTTCCAGGCATAAGGACCCGAATTTGATACCCAGAACCCATGAAAAATAAGAAAGCCATACATGATGGCATAAGCATTTACTCTTATCAATGGGGAAGCAGAAACAGGTGTGTTTGAAGGTTGCTAGCCTCATCTACTTGTCAAGTTCTAGGCCAAGGTGAACCTTGTCTTGAAAATGATGGTAAGCAGTGCCTGAAGAATAACATCCAAGCATTTCTTTTGGCTTTCACATACATTCACATACATGTGCACCCACATACACATGAACATGGACACACAGAAAGAAAATCAAGCATTAATTATATACAACATTTCTGATTATTGTATTCTATACTGTAAACATTTTAGAAGGGCATCATTGATTGCAATTATTTAAATTTCTTATTTCTGTAACAAAATAAACAATAAAAGCAACTTAAGGAAGAAAGGGTTTAATTTGGTTCATAGTCCAAAAGTATAGTCCAAGCCATCATGGCAAAGAAATCATTTCCGTGGAACTTGAGCCAGCTGATCTATAGTCTGGAAGCAAAGAAAAAGATAAATCCTGCTTTCAGTTTACTTTCTCCACTATTCAAGCCCAGTCTCCAGCCCATGGATTGGTGCTATTTACATCTGGGCCTACTTTGATTAAACTAATCTAGATAACACCTCACAGGCATATCCACAGGCTGGTCTCCTGGCTGTCTCACAGACCCTGTCAAGTTGACCATCAGAATTAACCTCTACACTCTCCTTTATAAAAATTTTGAAAAAAAAGCAGTTTAATTTGTAGATAATTTGCTGTAAGAGTAATAAATTAATTCATATAATTCTCTAGTACCAAAAGCAGATAATACTAATACTCGTTCAATTTTGCCTTTAGCTCTCTATTTGGAATAGTTCCTTAAAAGTGGCCTGATACCAGTGTTCATTTCTTTGCTTGTTAGTAATATGAAGATTACCCTGATTTCTTCCCTTTTGATCACATTGTTTCTCTTTTGTTATTTTCTAGCGAGAGCTCTTGAAACTGTGAATCTTAAATGCATATAAGCTTAGTGGTAGTTCACTTTAAATATGAGCTCTCTTTAAATATTCTTAACAACTTGTTAGTTTCCCTAGTAAGTAGATTCCTTTAATTTCCATCAAGATTCTTCCTCAGGAGAAGATCCAGTGTTTTGGGTGGTGCCTAGGTCCCTCAGCTACAGAGATCCACCTACCCTGATTCTTGAAGAGTTACGAATGTCTGGCCAGCTCCATCAGGGAACAATTATGAAGGGTCATTCTATCTACAAAGTGCCTGATAAGAGTTTCCTGGTATCTTTGCTATATTGAAATTACCATCTTGCCATCTTCTGCCCACTCCTGCTATAGCTTCGTTTCTACCACAGATGTTTCTTCCTTTATTCTTAGCTCTAGCCCAGATTCTATGTCTAGAATAATCTAACCTATAAAAATATGTTTAATGAAAGTAAGTTTTTTCTTAGCACAAAAGCCTATTGTTGCTATTAGTCTAGTCCTGCAGTCCATTTTGTGTCTATCTAGCATAACAAATTCTCTGTTTATGTCACAGAAAAAATATCATACTTGTATTACTAGCTGAATTGATTTCCCTTTGCTGTTCCACATAATGGTTCTGTCTGTTTGGACTAGATTTTCTAAAGGGGGCACAGATGACCAGTTCCTGAAATCAATTGCTTTTAATTGTTGAGATTTAATGTAAGCAAACAGGCAGCTATTTAACTAGAATCATTCTTGCCTAAAATACAGACAATTGTAAATGTCTAATTGCCTACATTGACCAATATGTGAAGAATTACTGGACAAATTATATGACTTTAGCTAAAATGACGTTAGCTAAAAGAAAAGTGAAAAGAAGATTCAGCATCCCTACATGGGAAAAAACCCCACTATTCTGCATCCAAATTAAATACTTGATGAGTTACCCACTGTATCTTCTTGCTGGGGATTTTGGTTACTCCCCCATGAACATAATTTAATCTATTGAGCAAAAGCCAACAATTCCAGACACATTTCTTCTTGCTTTATGAAATCAAATGATCTTCCCCAGTAATCACAGGAGAGGAACCAATGAGAACACTTAACTGTACCTTTGCAAGTCTTGAAGATATCAGTATTCTGAAAATTGGAGTTTTTAGGAGATTCATATTTAAACTATAAGAGCAATGTCATCGTCCATATCCTTCACAGGCAAAATTGTTATCCCCAAAGCTATACTTGGCTATTTTCAATCTCAAAATTTAGAAAACAAAAGCTCTAGACAGAAAAGTCTCCAACTGCCACATCTCATTGAGACAATTATCAATTAAATGCAGCAGCTGTACATCCAGAACTATGACACTCTCTGGGTCATTGTTGTATGGCATTATTTGAGTTAGAAGAATTTTGCTTCATTGTTGCTGGTATATATATATATATATATATATATATATATCCCCCTCTCTCTCCATATATATATATATATATATATATCCCCCTCTCTCTCCATATATATATATATATATATATATATATATATATATATATATATATATATATATATCTTGAAATCAGGGATGGTGATACTAGTGTGTGTGTATATATATATAATATATATATTTATATATATATAGTTTATTATATCAGAAAGTTTTAATTTTAATTTTATCACAGAAGATTCATGCTGATAATTGATTTTATTCTTGGTTAAAAAAACGTAAGAAAAAGTATTTATTAGAAAACCATCCTTATTCTGGGTACAAGATAAAAAGGAAGGTTTGGATAATGCATTTAAGTTACAAAAGTCAGATATACATATATACTTTCATTCTTACATATGGATATACATTTGTCCCAGCACCATTAGTTGGAAAAGACACATTTTCTCTGATATAAATTATTTGGCATCTTTGTAAAAATTTGGTAGCTGTTTCCATATTACCATCCCTGGTTTCAAGACATATTTCAGAGCTATAGTAATAAAACCTGCATGGTATTGGCATAAAGGCAGACAGGTTGGTCAATGGAATCAAATCAAAGACCAAGGCACAAATCCACATACTTGTGGACCCTTAATTTTTGATAAAGAAGCCAGAAATAAACAATGTAAAAAAGACAACATCTTTAACAAATGATGCTGGTCTAATTGGATGTCAGCATGTAGAAGAATGTAAATGGATTTATATCTATCACTCTGCAAAAATCTCAAATCCAAATGGATCAAAAATCTAAACAAGAAAACAGATACACTGTGCTGGAGAGATGGCTCAGCAGTTAAGAGCACTGACTGCTCTTCCAAAGGTCCTGAATTCAATTCCCAGCAACCACATGGTGACTCACAACCATCTGTAATAGGATGAATCTGATGCTTTCTTCTGGTGTGTCTGAAGACAGCTACAGTGTACTCATATAAATAAAATACATCTTTAAAAAAGTATTTAAAAAAATAACCAGATACACTGAACATAATAGAAGAGAAAATAGAAATAACCTTGAACACATTGGCACAAGAGATAACTTCTTGAATAGAGCACAAATAGTACAGGCACTAAGATCAATAATTAATAAATAGAACCTCATGAAACTGAAAAGCTTCAGTAAAACATACAATGAAATGGCAGCTTATAGAATGCAAAGAGATTTTCACCAACTCCACATCTGACAAAGGGCTAATACCTAAAATGTATAAAGACCTCAAGAAAGTAGACAGCAGAAAACCCCAAATAATCCAATTACAAAATGAATTACAGATCTAAACAGAGAATTCTCAATATAGGAATCTCAGAATGTGTGAAAAATACTTAAAGAAAATTTCAACATCTTTAGCCATCAGAGAAATGCAAATGAAAATGACTTTGAGATTCTATATTAACCTGTCATAATGTCTAAGATCAATAACACAAGTGACAGCTAATGGTGGCGGGGATATGAAGCAAGGGGAACACTCCTTCATTACTGGTAATAGTGCAAACTTGTACATACACTATAGAAATTAATATGGTGCTTCCTCAGAAAATTGGAAATATTTCTACCTGAAGACCCAGCTATACCACTACTGGGTATATACCCAAGGATGCTCCACCATCCCACAAAGACAATTGCTCAATTGTATTCATAGCAATTTTATTCACAATGGCCAGAAAATGGAAGCAGCCTAGATGTTCCTCAACCGAAGAATGAATAAAATAAATGTGATACATTTGCACAATGGATTATTACTCAACTGTTCAAAAATGACATCATTCAATTTGAAGGCAAATGGATGGAACTAGAAAAATATCACCCTGAGTGAGGTAATCCAGGCCCAGGAAGACAAACATGGTATGTGTTCACTTAAAAGGAGATATTAGCTGTTAAGTAAAGAATAGTCATGTTACAATCCATAGACCCAGAGAGGCTAAGTAACAGGGAGGGCTCAAGAGGTAACACATGTGTCTCCCTGGGACAGGGAAATAGAATAGATTTTTGTAGCTGGACTGGGGACAGTGGGGAAGGGAACTGGATGGATCAGTCAGGGGTGGCTAGAATGAAAAAGTACTGGGAAAGATGACTGTAATAGGCGGACATGTAGAAACTTAGAGCAGTAGAAACTCCCTGAAATCTATGAGGGTGATCCTTGGCAAGTCTAGTAGTAATGGTGGCTACAGAGTCCAAACTGACCATCTTCTATAATCAGTGGGACTGAGACATCAACATAGTCACAAATCCTTTGGCTTACAGTTTGTCCTGCCTGCAAGATGTGCTGGTGTTTTTGTGGCACAGAGGTTGTGGGAGTGGCCAACCAATGACTGGTCCAACTTGAGGCCACAAGAGAGAGTCCATGTCTGACACTGCTTGGATGACAAGGAAACAGAGGCTGGACAGCCCAGAGATCCAGGATAGAATCAGATACAACTGACCAAAAAAGTCAGTAAAATGATTCCTAATGATATTCTGCTATATTCATAGTTCAGTTTCAAGCCCAATTCCAACAACTGATTGGAGCAGATGAAGAGACCACAACCAAACACTAAGCGGAGGCAGGGGAATCTCTCAGAAGATGGGGAGGAAGTATTGTAAACAGTAAAGGAGTCGAAGACTCCAGGTGAACACAGCACACAGAATCAAAAAAAGCAATGATCATAGGGGCTCACAAAGACTGGAATCACAAGCATGGGCTCTGTGTGGGTCTGAGCTTGGTATTGTGCATATATGGTTTAGTTGTATATGTTGCTGTTCTGTGAGTGGAACTGAGAGGTGTCTCTGACTCTTTTGCCTGCATTTGGGACTCTTTGGCTGATTTGGGATCATAATCATTTTCTTCATTTACATATGCTCCTTAATGGAGATCCCATGTGAAGCATCTATGGTGTCCAGAATATGAAAGCTGTCTATGGATAATTTAATCCAATAACACAAAAAACAAAACAAAACAGTTTATGCAAGCAATGGATTTAGCAGTTGTTTATATTGTATGTATTTGTAGAATGACCTTGATATAACTGCAATTTTCACTATTCTTCAGCTTTCACTCCCTTATATCCTATAATGCACTTGGTCTCAGAGATAGTCTGTAGAAAACAAAATGCATGATATCAAGCAGAAATAACTGTCAAACACCGTTTTTATTTTCTCTTGTCAGTTCAGCCATTCTCTCCCAAACGCTAAAATATGTTCTTGATAGAGATAAGAAAGCTTGTGTTTGGTTGTCTAGTTGTTTATATGTTGTGTCTATAATATACACCAAGGTTCTGCTACTGGCACCCAAAATTCCATAGGCATTTTATAATCTCTGATCTTTGCTTGAAGCTGAAATTACTTTGCCATTTTCTTTCTAATATATGGTCTCCATATCCAGGATGTCCATTGCCTCTGACTGGCCGCTAAGGGCAGCCTGATGGTAGACCCCTCACACACACACACATTTATTTTTATTTAAAGACAACGAGTCAAAAGAAAAAATGTCATCAGTCATAATAAAACTTTATGTGTCTCAAAATCGTTCTGAATCCTTTCTCAGAAGCAAAAGATGTGCTTTATGTTTATGTCATGATCCACTAAGATGTATGAAAAGAAGGCAGGATACCACATTCCTTTGGCGTTACTTGCATGTACATGTGTTTAGAGTTGACAACATGAAACTGGACAACCAATCAGCAAACTTGTCCCTGGAAAAGATTAATTCTACCTTTCATAACAGTCATTGATTGCTTGTGGCTCTTAATTCAGGGGTGGAGTCTTGTGGGAATTCCCCCATCTACATTGGAATCGCAATCAGTATAGCCATTTTGCTTATACTTAGGCTATAAGGATAAGTGTTTAGAATATAGCTAGGAACTATGTTGATTTGGGGAAATGTCAGTGATTGATTTTTCCCTTAGGGTCGATGACTTCTCCTAGGAAATCTGTTATGTTCTACTGGTCACGACTAAACCAGATTTTACAAATGGTTAAACCAGGTGCAAGTCACCTATCTTTATATCCCCAAACAATACCAGTCATGACAAGATATCTTTAAGGAAATTTTGAACTTTAAAACGCTCACTATAAAACATTAAGTAGGAATTTTCAACCTTATCTTAACTAGACTTTCAGGCATTCCTAACATATACATAGAGGCATTATAGCTCAGGTACATGTTAACCATCCCTTCATGCATGGACACAAGTTATGCATATATACATTGGGTTATATATCTGTTTTCCCTATTAAATAACATACAGTTTACTGACAGACACATGTCAAGTCTCACAAAAGCTGCATAGACACTTGTATATGTTTTTGTATTGCAGATCCTCAACTTAGAACATCCTTTGAACTTTAACAGATGTACTTATTGACTAGCCAGATATGGTTAAATTAGAAAATCTATCTGGGTACTTTATTATCCAGAGGACTGAGTTATCATTGGTAAAGTGCTGCAGGGCATCCTGTAACAGATGGGTAAGTAGTTTTTCAGTTCAGTCTCATTCAACACTGAATAACGACATCAGAAACTGTAGGATAATCTTTCCAGCAGCTTCCCTTCACATTTTTCCTCAAAGGACTAGAGTTAGCCACAGAGGAATGGGATGTGCTAACTGAGTTTTCAAAATTGTGCTTGAATGGCAACCTACTGCCATGATTTTGGTGCTTTTGGGCACTGCATTATTTGTCTTGAGACATTGTAACAAAACACCAATGCATTACAGCAATTTCTTGTTTCAAGTTGTATGTTGATGCATCTAGATGTTACCAAGTTTGATTTACTTAAAAGACTGTGAGTAAAAAAAAAAGTTGTTTAAGACCACTTTTCTTTCTTTTATATTTTATTTTTTTATTTTTTGATACTTATTTACATTTCCAATGTTTCCCCCTTTCTAGGTCTCCTCTTTGGAAACCACTTAACCTCTCCCCCTCCCCCACTTCTATGAGGAAATTTCACCTCCCACCTACCTGCCCACCCACTCCCGTATTTCCACCTTGACATTCCCCTTGGCTGGGGCCTCTCCTCCCCCTGATGGCCAACAAGGCCCTCCTCTACCACATACATGGTTCGAACCATGGGTCCCTCCATGTCTATTCTTTGGTTGGTGGTCCAGCCTCCATGAGGACCTGGGGGGTCAGGCCAGTGGACACTGTTGTTCCCTCCATGGGGCTGCAGACTCCCTCAGATCCTTCAGTCCCTTCTCCAACTCCTCCATCTGGGACATTACTCTCAGTCCAGCAGTTACTGTAAAGTGAAACTTAGGTATTCCGAACTTTAGGGCTAATATCCACTTATCAGTGAGTACATACCATGTTCCTTCTTTTGTGACTGAGTTACCTCGCTCAGGATGATATTTTTAAGTTCCATCCATTTGCCCGCAAATTTCATTAAATCGTTGTTTTTAGTAGCTGAGTAGTACTCCATTGTGTAGATGTACCACATTTTCTGTATCCATTCCTCTGCTAGGGACATCTGGGTTGTTTCCAGCTTCTGGCTATTATAAATATGGCTGCTATGAACATATTGGAGCATGTGTCTTTACTACATGTTGGAGCATCTTCTGAGTATATGCCCAAGAGTGGTATAGCTGGGTCCTCAGGTGGTATTATGTCCATTTTTCTGAGGGTCCACCAAACTGATTTCTAGAGTGGTTGTACCAGCTTGCAATCCCACCAACAATGGAGGAGTGTTCCTCTTTCTCCACATCCTTGCCAGCATCTGCTGTCACCTGAGTTTTTGATCTTAGCCATTCTGAGTGGTGTGAGGTAGAATCTCAGACTTGTTTTGATTTGCATTTCCCTAATGACTAAGGATGTTGAGCATTTCTTTAGGTGCTTCTCAGCCCAGTGAATTTCCTCAGTTGAGAGTTCTCTGTTTAGTTCTGTTCCCCATTTTTTCATGGGGTTATTTGGTTTTCTGGAGTCTAACTTCTAGAGCTCTTTGTATATGTTGGATATTAGCCCTCTATCAGACACAGGATTGGTAAAGAACTTTTCCCAATCTATTGGTTGCCTTTTTGCCCTATTGACAGTATCCTTTGCCTTACAGAAGCTTTGCAATTTCATGAGGTCCCATTTGTCCATTCTTGATCTAAGCGCATAAGCCATTGGTGTTCTGTTCAGGAACTTTTCCCCCGTACCCAGGTGTTCGAGGCTTTTCCCCACTTTCTCTTCTATTAGATTCAGTGTATCTGGTTTTATGTGGAGATCCTTGATCCACTTGGACTTGAGTTTTGTACAGGGACATAGGAATGAATCAATTCGCATTCTTCTGCATGTAGACTGCCAGTTGAAATAGCACCATTTGTTGAAAAAACTGTCTTTTTTCCAGTGGATGGTTTTAGCTCCTTTGTTGAAAATCAAGTGACCGTAGGTGTGGGGGTTCATTTCTGGGTCTTCAATTCTATTCCATTGATCTACCTGCCTGTCACTGTACCAATACCATGCAGTTTTTATCACTACTGCTCTGTAGTACAGCTTGAGGTCAGGAATGCTGGTTCCCCCAGAGGTTCTTTTGTTGTTGAGAATAGCTTTTGCTATCCTAGGTTTTTTGTTGTTCCAAATGAATTTGAGAATTGCTCTTTCTAAGTCTATGAAGAATTTAGTTGGAATTTTAATGGGGATTACATTGAATCTGTAGATTGTTTTTGGCAGGATGGCCATTTTTACTATATTAATCCTGCCAATCCATGAGTATGGCAGATATTTCCACCTTCTGAGGTCTTCTTTGCTTTCTTTCTTCAGAGGCTTGAAGTTCTTGTCATACAGATCTTTCACTTGCTTGGTTAGAGTCACACCGAGATACTTTATATTGTTCGTGCCTAATTTGAAGGGTGTCATTTCCCTAATTGCTTTCTCAGCCTGTTTATCCTTTGAGTATAGGAAGGCTACTGATTTGTTTGAGTTAATTTTATATCCGGCCACTTTGTTGAAGTTGTTTATCAGCTGCAGCAGTTCTCTGGTGGAGGTTTTCAGGTCACTTAGGTATACGATCATATCATCTGCAAATAGTGATAATTGGGTTTTTTCCTTACCAATTTGTATCCCTTTGACCTCCTTTTGTTGTCTAATTGCTCTGGCTAGAACTTCAATTACTATATTGAATAGATAAGGAGAGAGAGGGCAGCCTTGCCTAGGCCCTGATTTTAGTGGGATTGCTTCGAGTTTCTCTCCACTTAGTTTGATGTTGGCTACTGGTTTGCTGTATATTGCTTTTACATGTTTAGGTACGGGATTTGAATTCCTGATCTTTCCAAGACTTTTATCATGAAGGAATGCTGAATTCTGTGAAATGATTTTTCAGCATCTAAGGAAATGACCATGTGGGTTTTTTTCTTTGAATTTGTTTATGTAGTGGATTACATTGATGGATTTCCGGGTATTGAACCATCCCTGCATCCCTAGGATGAAGCCTACTTGATCATGATGAATGATCCTTTTGATGTGTTCTTGGATTCGGTTTGCGAGAATTTTATTGAGTATTTTTGCATCGATATTCATAAGGGAAATTGGTCTGAAGTTTTCTTTCTTTGTTGGTTCTCTGTGAGGTTTCAGTACCAGTGTAATTGTGGCCTCATAGAAGGAATTGGGTAGTGTTCCTTCTGTTTCTGTTTTGAGGAATAAATTGAAGAGTATTGGTATTAGGTCTTCTTTGAAGGTCTGATAGAATTCTACTGTGAACCCAACTGGACCTGGGCTTTTTTTGTTTGGGAGACTTTTAATGACTGCCTCTATTTCTTTAGGCATTATGGGACTGTTCAGATGGTTTATCTGATCCTGATTTAACTTTGGTATTTGATATCTGTCTAGAAAATTGTCCATTTCATCCAAATTTTGCAGTTTTGTTGAGTATAGGCTTTTGTAGTAGGATCTGATGATTTTTTGAATTTCCTCAGAATCTGTTGTTATGTCTCCCTTTTCATTTCTAATTTTGTTAATTTGGATTCTGTCTCTGTGCCCTCTAGTTAGTCTGTCTAAGGGTTTATCTATCTTGTTGATTTTCTCAAAGAACCAACTCCAGGTTTTGTTGATTCTTTGTATAGTTCTTTTTGTTTCTACTTGGTTGGTTTCAGCCGTGAGTTTGATTATTTCCTGCCTTCTACTCCTCTTGGGTTTATTAGCTTCTTTTTGTTCTAGAGCTTTCAGGTATGCTGTTAAGCTGCTAGTGTATGATCTCTCCAGTTTCTTTTTGGAGACCCTCAAAGCTATGAGTTTTTCTCTTAACACTGCTTTCAGTGTGTCCCATAAGTTTGGGTATGTTGTACTTTCATTTTCATTAAATTCTAGGAAGTCTTTTATTTCTTTCTTTATTTCTTCCTTGACCAAGTTATCATAGAGTAGAGCATTGTTCAGCTTCCATATGTATGTGGGCTTTCTGTTGTTATTGTTGCCATTGAAGACCAGTCTTAATCTGTAGTGATCTGATAGGAGGCATGGGATTATTTCAATCTTCTTGTATCTGTTGAGGATTGTTTTGTGACCGATTATATGGTCAGTTTTGGAGAAGGTACCATGAGGTACTGAGAAGAAGGTATATCCTTTTGATTTAGGATGAAATGTTCTATAGAT
>JAPYYD010005231.1:0-12345 GCA_028551405.1 Uromys caudimaculatus | reverse complement strand
GGGCTTCAGATAGAAGCCAGTACCTCAGACCCTGGTATTCACTGTGACAGTGACCCAGGGTTAAATGGATCCCTGACAGGATGTCTCCATCTTGACCCCACGGGCCTGTGCACATGACGTCATTAGAATGAGGCGGTTGATGGGGAATTAGTGGTCACGTTGGATTAGGTTTCAGTGTTCAACCCATGACTGGTGTCCTTGCAGAAGGGAAATTTGGAGATGCAGAGGTTGGGATGTGGAGGCAGGAGACTGGAGGAGGGCAGCCCAGAGCCAGCGCAGGAGCAAGAGCACCAGTGTGTGTGTGCAGCAAGAACAGCAGACTCAAGGCATAGGGAAAGAGCTTCCCCACCAGCACTGCCCACTCCTGGAGGTTTTACCTAAAGCCGCCAAATTGTGAGAGGATTATTTCTTGATGCATAAGCCACTGGAGGAGGTACTTGGTCGTGACAGTTTCTGGACAATATGCTTGGTGCCTATGCGCCGGCATTCTTTTTGTTTTGTTTTGTTTTGTTTTGTTTTGTTTTGTTTTGTTTTAAACAGGCCTTCTTTGTGTAGCTCTGGCTGTCCTGGAACTATTTCTATAGGCCAGCCTGGCCTGGAACTCACAGAAATCCACGTGCATCTGCTTCCCAAGTGCTGGGATTAAAGGTTTGCATCACCACTGCCTGCCTTGAATACAGCCTATTCTTTTTTTCCCTTTTTAAAAAAAAGAAAAAGAAAAGAAATATACACACACACACACATACACACACACCATAAGAGGGTATCAGATCTCATTACAGATGGTTGTGAGCCACCATATCATTGGTGGGATTTGAACTCAGGACCTCTGGAAGAGCAGTCAGTGCTCTTAACCCACTGAGCCATCTCTCCAGCTAGAATTGGGTTATTCTTAAAACTTGGCCTTACCTGTGTCCTACAGTGACCAGCCTCCCTTGGCTTCAGCATGCACCTGGGCTGCTGGTCGTGTCTCTGTAACAGCTGACCTCCTTCTTTGCTCTAAGCCCTCCTTGGCTCTCCACCCTCTTCCCCTCAGAGCCACCAAGGAGCGATATGCATGGTGGCTCCCAGCCCCACGCCCACAGAACCTGGCTTTTCTGCTTCTCCAGTGACTCTGATGTCATCCAGGCAGAAACAGTTACGCCATCTCCGGGCAGCCCATTAGGACTCCTGCACATGCTTGTGGAGTAATTCCTCCCCTCAGGTCTGCAATTTTCCCTTGTGCGACCTGCATCCAATTATGATTGCATACATCGTTATCAGTGGCTTAAAGGGCTCTAATGTCATCCAATCAGCAGCAGGCACCTAACAGCACCTCTTTCCTGTGCAGGCTGAAGTGCAGGAGGCTGTGGTGACACCAGCTGGCTCTTCTCCCTGCTAGCAAGGACACTGTTAGCATTCCTGGCTGCCCTGCTAGGGCTCTCCCAGACTTCACCCAGCCCAGTACTTAGCTCATCTGCCCAGCTAGGATAGAGACAGGGGATGCAAAGCCTTCAGCCCGGCCTTGCCAGGCAGTGGTGGTGCACGCCTTTAATCCCAGCACTTGGGAGGCAGAGGCAGGTGGGTTTCTGAGTTCGAGGCCAGCCTGGTCTACAGAGTGAGTTCCAGAACAGCCAGGGTTACACAGAGAAACCCTGTGTCGAAAAACCAAAAAACAAACAAACAAACAAACAAACAAACAAACAAACCCAAAAACAAAAAGCCTTCAGCCTTCAGAACAGTAACTGAGACCTCTGGATGCCTGAGGGCTGGGCACCAGTGCCTGAGGCTTGGCTGTGAGACCCTGAGCAAGGGCCTGAGGCTCTTGGGAAGGAATACCCTCTAATTAGTACCTTCTCAATCCCCTACCTGCCAGGGCAGCCTGAGGAACATCTGTCCAGAGGTTGGGTTCATGTGTGGGGGCAGAGTGAGCACTTTCAGGCCTCGGATTGGAGCAGCCCGTTCTTGCCTGTGCTGTGGATTTCACTCCGCCCTGCAACCCTCTCTCCTATCTGGACTCAAATGTGGTGCAGGTGCTCAAAACCGTTAGCACCAGTGCATGGTGACGCTGCCAGCCTGCACAGCACTGAAGTATGCCAGTCATTTTCCTTCCAAGGGGGCAGTGGTGGTGCAGCGTCAGGCAGGTGCCAGCAACTGGGGCACGGCTTGACCTTAGGCACAGGGAGAGGCCCCACCTACCGCAGGGTGCCACATGCAATGAATGGCTTTGCTCATCTCTCAGGTCATTTATTCCCATTGCCCAGGCAGGACACTCTGGGACAAGGCACGGCCATCAAAATCATAAGGAACGCCAGGCAGTGGTGGTGCACGCCTTTAATCCCAGCACTTGGGAGGCAGAGGCAGGTGGATTTCTGAGTTCGAGGCCAGCCTGGTCTACAAAGTGAGTTCCAGGACAGCCAGGGCTACACAGAGAAACCCTGTCTCAGAAAAAACAAAAAACAAAAAAACAAAAACAAAAACAAAAACAAAAACAAAATCATAAGGAACATTCACATTCCAGGCTGGAGAGATGGCTCAGTGGTTAAGAGCATGGACTGCTCTTCCAGAGGTCCTGAGTTCAATTCCCAGCAACCACATGGTGGCTCACAACCATCTGTAATGGAATCTGACATCCTCTTCTGGTGTGTCTGAAGATAGCAACAGTGTACTCACATACGTTAAATAAATAAATCTTTTAAAAAAATTAAAAGACCTCTTGCCTCTCTTGCTCTCTTTTCTTGCCTCTTGCCCCCTTGCTCCCCTCCTATTTCCTGCCCCCCCTCCACATGGTCATGGCCGGCCTCCACTTCTCTACTCTCTCCTTCCCTCTCTCTGCCTTTCCCTGTCTCTACTACCCTCTTTTTTTTTTTTTTCCCCTTCAGGAGTTAATCAGCTCTCCAGCTGTCACAGCGCCCATCCTGGGTCTGTTGTCTGGCAGCACAGCCCCCAGCAACCTGCAGGCTGCTTCTCCTCCCTCCTCTCTGAAGGAAATGTTTGATGAAGCTGACTACCTTGTAGAAATCACTTCACCCACTGCCTCAGTTAGGGTTTCCATTGCTGTGAAGAGACACCGTGACCACGACAACTCTTCGAAAGGAAAACATTTCATTGGGGCTGGTTTACAGTTTCAGAGGTCTAGTCCGTTACCATCATGGCGGGAAGCATAGCAGGGTGCCGGCAGACATGGTGCAGGAGGAGTTAAGCGTTCTACATCGCTGGGCAGTGGTGGTGCACGCCTTTAATCCCAGCACTTGGGAGGCAGAGACAGGCGGATTTCTGAGTTCGAGGCCAGCCTGGTCTACAGAGTGAGTTCCAGGACAGCCAGGGCTACACAGAGAAACCCTGTCTCGAAAAACCAAAACAAACAAAAAAAAGAGTTCTACATCTTGATCTGAAGGCAGCCAAGAGACTCTCATTCCGCACTGGGCGGAGCCTGAGCATAGGAGACCTCAAAGCCCACCTACACAAGGACACACTTCCTCCAACAATGTCACTCCCTATGGCCAAGCCTTCAAACACGTGAATCTATGGGGGCCATAGCTATTCAATCCACCATACCCACCCATGTTCTTACCAGGCCCCCTGTCAGTTGCAGCTTGTATCATGCCCTACAGTGACCTTGTGTCTTAGTCAGGGTTTCTATTCCTGCACAAACATCATGACCAAGAAGCAAGTTGGGAAGGAAAGGGTTTATTCAGCTTACACTTCCATGCTGCTGTTCATCACCAAAGGAAGTCAGGACTGGAACTCAAGCAGGTCAGGAAGCAGGAGCTGATGCAGGAGCTGTTGCAGGAGCTGATGCAGAGACCA
Organism: Uromys caudimaculatus; assembly: GCA_028551405.1. Classification (NCBI taxonomy): domain Eukaryota; kingdom Metazoa; phylum Chordata; class Mammalia; order Rodentia; family Muridae; genus Uromys; species Uromys caudimaculatus. Next base: position 8,556 of record JAPYYD010005231.1, on the reverse strand, counting down.
TGAAGGGATGCTACTTACTAGCTTGCTTCCCCTGGCTTGCTCAGCCTGCTTTCTTCTAGAGCCCAAGACTACCAGCCCAGGGATGGCCCCGCCCACAAGGGGCCCTCCCCCCTTGATCACTCTTTGAGAAAATGCCTTACCGCTGGATCTCATGGAGGCATTTCCTCAAGGGAGGCTCCTTTCTCTGTGATAACTCCAGCTTGTGTCAAGTTGACACACAAAACCAGCCGGTACACCTTGCTATGTGTATTCTGCTTGCACAACTTCTAATCCTAAACCCAGCGTCCGCCTACTCTGGTTGCTCATTGTAGTAAGAGGGAATTTCCAACCACTGCTGCTGATTCATCTCCCTTCCTTTGGGATGTTATATTGGCCCCTTCTTACAGCCTCAGGGGCATCTGCCTTACCTGCTGTCTCATGCACTGAGCCTCCTGGCCCGAACATGTCAGGTCTCTGGTGCAAAACAGGTTTCACTTTGCTTTTTTTTTTTTTTTTTTTTTGGTTTATTTTGTTTGCTTGAATGTTTGGTTGGGTTTGTTGTTGTTGTTGTTGCTTTTGTTTTTTTGGATTTTTGAGACAGGCTTTCTCTGTGTAGCCTTGGGCGTCTTGAAATTCTCTTAGACCAAGCTGTACTCCAACTCACAAAGATCCACCTGCCTCTGCCTCTCGAGCTCTCTACTACTGCCCCGCCCTTAGGCCTGTTTTCACTGTTTGCTGTCTTTGGTGCTGGAGATCTAATCATGGCGGATGCTCGCCAGGCATTCCACCTCTGAGTTACAGGTTTGTTCTTGATGTCCTGTGTGGCACAGGAGGCTCAGCCCACTATTCATCGCACCACTTCCTCCCCAGCTCTGTGAGCTCACCGGAGACCCCTCACTGGCCTTATCACCAGGGTCCAAAAGTCTGACTGAAGACAGTCTCGAGGTGCCTTGGCGGTGACTGCAGTTTAGCCGACCTCAGTGCTGTGTTTACAGCATGACTCTGAACTCAAGAATGTCACCTCTCTTCATCCAGCCTGGTCTAAGGGTCAGGACTCTGACCCGCACGGGAGTGTACTGGCCTTCCTAAGGGTAAGCAGGTTCTGGAAGGCCGCCTGGCCAGGACGCCTCCACTCAGGAACACACAGGCTCAGGTTGTGCTCTGAGACGTGTAGCTGACAACTGGTGTATCAACACGTGAACGCATCCCTGCAGCCTGGTGCTGACGCTAGAACTGGTAGACTCCCTCAAAACCTTTCATCATAGGAGACTGAGCCGTGGGAACAATAGCCCGTAGCTAGGATGAGCGATGTGGAAGGGTGGTTGCCAGGTGCGGCCCTGATTCTCCCACCTAGGTGCTATGACTCAGCGAACATGGTCACTCCGGTGCCCTAGATCAGAAAGACTTTCCCAGGCTAGCTCAGGTCATGTCTATCACAGAAGGAACTCTACCCGCAGGGTCACTTCAGCTATGAATTGTTGGGATGACCCATTCCCACATGTGTTCCTATATTCTCAATTGTTTTTTTCTTTTTCTTTTTTGGTTTTTCGATACAGGGTTTCTCTGTGTAGCCCTGGCTGTCCTGGAACTCACTCTGTAGACCAGGCTGGCCTCGAACTCAGAAATCCGCCTGCCTCTGCCTCCCAAGTGCTGGGATTAAAGGCATGCGCCACCACTGCCCGGCTTGTATTCTCAATTGTTAATTGCTCTGCTAGCAGCACCAGGATATATAAGTCCGGTGCCCTCACCTACACCAAAAGAAAAACGTAAGCTGTCCTGGTGGAAGTCACGTGGCCCTCATTCTGGCCAATAGGCAACAGCGCGGAGCGTGGTCTGGCTGTTGATTGGCTCAGACTGCACGATGGGTAAAGAGCTTGTGGCTGGAGCTGGGGGCCAAAAGACAAAGACCCACCAGAACGGGAACCAGGCAAGGAGGCAAAGCAAGGAGAGCCACGTGGTGGAGACGCAATAACAGGAAGTCGGGTTAAGCTGTATGGCTAGCTCAAAGACTGCCCTAGCAAAAGGTTAAACAGCCTTACGCTATACATATGTCTCCACGTCTTTATTATTAAACCTCAAGCAGGATCCTCCAAAGCCCCCACAATAATGAATAACTGTGTTTGTGCGATGCTGGGCATTAAACCAGAGCCTGGTACCAGTTTATAAACGGTTCAGTGGCTAAAGATGCTTGCTGTCATTCCTCATGACCTAAGTTCAATCCCAGGTAGCAATATGGTGGAAGGAGAAAATCACCTCCAGCAGGTTGTCCTCGGACCTTGTATGTGCACCATGGCAGGCATGTATATACTCACGGGCACATTCACTCGTAAATAAATGTAGAAGTTAAATAAACACATTACTTGCCTTTTCTTGGTATATCTACATTGTAACTGTGATTTGTTTGTTTTGATTTTTCAAGACAGGGTTTCTCGGTGTAGCCCTGGCTGTCCTGGAACTCACTCCGTAGACCAGGCTACCCTCAACCTCCTCAGTACTGGGATTAAAAGGCATGCGCCGCCCCCGCCGCCGCCGCCGCCGCCGCCGCCGCCCGCCACCCGCCACCCCACCCCCCCGCTGTGATTTTTTTAAACAAAGGGAAAAATTCAAGACTAAGGAGACGGTTTGTATAGTCTCTAAAAATATATATTTAGAGAGATCATATAGAGTTTTCTGAAAATAATTATTTGGGAGGAAACAAACTACAATGCGGTTTGGGAATCACAGAAGAACCTGTTCAACCCCGTGCTCTCCATCGCGGAGGCGGAGAGGCAGTTACTTCTTGGTCCCACACACAGATTCAAAGGGTGACATATTTGGCAAAGGGGCCACAGAATCAGAAGTAGGTTAGCTCATCGTGTTTTTCTTTGTTGGTCTGGTAAGAAGACAAGGTCAAGGGCTTGTTTTCATGAGGGAGGGGCTTAAACACCCTCAAGTGCACATATTTATCTTCACCAACGTCAACCTGGAGGGAGAGAGAAGGGGGGGGCGTGAGGGAAAGGTGAGGTTCCAGTCCCAGGCTTAACCCAGCCTTAGAAAGCTGAACAGGGCACGAAGACAGTGATAATGCTGGTCTCCTCCTTCAAGGCCGGGAACCCAGCACCCCAAATTCATCCTCTCGGAACCTGTATGTGTCCTCTTAAGGGGTACTCTGGGGGAAGGTGCAGGACGCTCTGCTCTACTCTAGCCTACGTCCCCAGTCCTTCCAAAGCTACTATTAAGCACCCACCTTGATGAAGAAGTTGGTGCCGGCTACTACCTGGCTCCTGAAGGATACAGCTTTAAAGACATCGAACTTCTGATTTTCTTTCTCTTCAAGCTGGGACTTCACCTGGATGGTGGGTGAGAAGGAAAGATTCAGATTCGTCCACAGGTGCCTTCCTGCCTCTCTCGGGAGCCCCCCTGCCAGCTCTCAACACCGGTGTTCCTCACTCCCGAGGACATGGTAAACTGTTGGCCCCACCGATAAAGGAGAACAAACTCCTTTGAGACAGGGTCTCAGTGTGTAGCTATGGCTGGCACGGAACTATGCAGACCAGGCTGGCTTCAAACTCAGAGATTCGCCTGTCTCTGCCTCTCCTGAGTGTTGACGTGGCCCTTGGCCAGGGTTCCCTTGCTTGGCCAGTGTGTCTGTATCAATTCCTCATTTTCAGGGTCTCATGGAGCTGACTCACTCCTCCTTGGCCACTTTCGTCAGAGAAAAGACCTCCCAAGGTCAGCTCGGCTTAGCGGACAGGGTCCTGGGCTTGGGAGCTGAAGAGAGGACATGTTTAACTTTTCTTCTCTTGCTACCCTGGACCTCCCTATCCTGCACAGAATCTCTGCTCCTGCTAACAGCCACAGGAAGGGCTGCCCGAACCCAAGGTCCACCCTCTGGTTTCAGACTAGACACAAGCAAGTTCTACAGCTTCTGGTTTTAATCCCCTCCCCCGGGGGGGCAGAGCTGGTGATGGAGGTGGTGGTATCGGGTGAATTCTGCTACTGAGCTATACAACCCTAACTTTTTATTTTGAGGAGACTCCCACTATAGCCCAGGCTGGCTTTCTCTTGTTTAGGCTTGGGTGTAAGTCAAGAAGGTGCCTCATCTTTGGGACAGCGTAGGTTCTAACACTGTGAGCTGTCTTCCTGAATTCTCTGGGACCACCAGATCCCTCCACCGATCCCGGGGCGAGTTTTCTAAGAGGTGAGTGGCTCTCTTGCATGCAAGCGGCGGAAGACTCTCCCCGGTCCCCAGCCCTGAATCCTCCAACCAGGCCCAGAGCCCCCAGCTCCCATTCACGCTTGTGGCCGAGCCTGAAACCCGCTGCAGGACCCGGGCCGGTCTGGACAGGCCGGGCCGGGTCCCCGCAGGCCTGGCTCCTGCTGACCTGCCCTAGGCCCAGCCTCACCTGGTCGGCGATCTCCTGCGTCGCGTCCGTGGCCGGCATTGTGGCGGATGGCGCGCCACACATCATCTTGGCAGCAGTAATGAGGGTAGCACAGAGAAGCTAAGGACAGAGCCTACTGGGAGACCTGGGTGCCAGGACCCTAGAAAAACCTGGCTTGGCTCCGCCCCTTTCCCCCCGTGGCACGTGATAGAGCGACGGGGCGGGGCGCCGCACCCTCTCTCATTTCTGTCGACATCCAGGCAGAGTCAGGAGACCCAGGCTGGGCGTGGGCGGCGTGGTGGATGCTTCACGCCCCTTCCCTGAATAGGCACTAGGAGGGCTTGAGAGGCTGGGAGTCCTGATTGCCCCTCAATGGTTGTGAAGTGATTGTAGGAGTATCTCTGACCCGGCTTAAGGGCTTCCGGGTCCTCATAGGACGCAGAGATGTGAGAGGGAGGTCCTATTCTTTCCATGAAGTAGGTGAACACGAAGTCCAGCTTTGGCCATCTCAATTTCCTCTTGCCCTGTGGACATGAACTGGGGGACTGGTTGGATCCCTATCCCTCCTTCCATGGGGTGGGTACAGAAACAGATGAATGAGGACCTAGAAATCCCAGGTTCCTGTTTCCCATGCCCTCCCCACCGGCCCCTAGCACACACACCGGCCCCTTCCTGTCCTCCCCTCCCCCACGTAGACTGAATTTTTGGGTCCTGATAACCCATGAAATAAGAGCTTATCGGGGAATTCCATTCTTTCTGAGTGAAATGGGTGTAGGAATAAATAGCCTTGTTGGGCGGTAGGCGGGACTTAGGGATCCCAGCCCCACCACCACAGAGCTGGGTGGGTGGTCCAGACTCTATTCTCTCTCGCCCAGCACAGGCTGGGCACCATGAGGATCCCCAATATGCCCTCTGTCAGTGCTCTTACTTGAGTGACCTTCAAACCCATGTTTTCATTTGCAAAACGACCACAATTTGATAGCGGGACGTAGTGGTGCTCACCGGCTATCCTGGCACTTGAGAGGCTAAGCAAGCTAGCCTGACTATGCAGTGAGATCCTGGCTTTTTAAAAAAAAATTTTTAAATAATTTGGGGCTGCAGAGGTAGCTCATGGTAAGGTGCTTGCCACGCAAGTGTGACAACCTGAATTTGATCTTTGGAACCCAGTTAAAGAGCCAAGCGAGGGGCTGAAGTGATGGCTCAGCAGTTAAGAAAACTGGCTGCTCTTCCAGAGGTCCTGAGTTCAAGTCCCAGCTCCCATATACTAGCTCATAACTCCAGTTCCATGAGACCCTAGTCCCACCCCTGGCCTCAGTGGGCACCAGGGATGCTAGAGGTGCCCAGACATACATGGAGGCTTGTGCTGGTGGCAATCCACCCAAACTAAGACTGAAGTTGATACCAGACACTGGAGTATTGTTGGGATAGACCTGACCATGCTTTTTTTTTTTTTTTTTTTGGAGGAATGTAGATTTTGGGTTAGAAAAGCTATTGAACACTTCATAGTTTACAGGGCCATAGTAGGTAGGAATATGGAAGACAGTGGTGATGAGGGTGATTTGAACTTTGGGGGTCTGGCTCAAGAGGTTTCAGAGGACAAGACTATTTGTATGTGGCCTAGAGATTGTTCTTGTGATGTGTTGGCTGAGAATGTGGCTGCTTTTTGCTCTTGTCTAAAAAGTCTTCCTGAGGCTAAACTGTAGACTTTGGGATTAGTTGAGCTGGCAGAGGAAATTTCAAAATGGCCTAACATTGGCTCTCTTGTGTGGTTGTTAGTGGTCACTCTTCTGAAGATCTATAATGAAAAGGAGCAAGCTGAGGAAGGAAAAATACAAACTGTACAGGTCAAGGAGAAAAGAGAGCACCAGGAAGGGGAAAGGAGCTAAAACCTGTTTTTTAAGGAGTTAAAATGAAAGAAAAGCCAAATGTTAAACAACGGGAGTGGTGACTTCAGGGCAAGATTCCACCCAGGTAAGCTTTCAACTTGAAAAGGAATGAAAAGAAAGTTTATAGCCAGGTGTGTGTGGTGGTGGTGCCTTTAAAACCTGCTGTAGGGGCTGGAGAGATGACTCAGTGGTTAAGAGCGCCGGCTGCTCTTTCCAAGGTCATGAGTTTAAATCCCAGCGACCACATGATGGCTCACAACCATCTGGAATGAGATCTGATGCCCTTTTCTGGGGTGTCTGAAGACAGCTACAGTGTACTTACATATAATAAATAAATCTTAAAAAAAAAAAAAAAAAAACCTGCTGTAGTGGGAAACCCACTTTGTCTATAGATCAAGTTTCAAGACAACAAGCCTAGGCAGTGAAGAAAACCATTGAAACCAGGAAGTTACTGAAGATGTCACTGAACAAGGGGACCTGTCCCAGCCTTTGCAAGCAGCAGTACTTGGTAGCTTCAGTCACATGGTTCTGGCTTTAGAGTCAAGGATAGAAGACAGGGGTTATGGAATCTCCCTCTGAGGCCAAGGCATATGTCATGGGTGTCTCTGCATGGAGGCCTAGAGAGGCCATTGTGTGAAGCTGTGAAGACGAAGCCTGGATTGCCTCAGAGACTCCAAGATGTTGGAGATGCCACAGTCTTGGGATACCTGCTGGGGAAAGCTACTAACGGAGTGGAGCCGGCCCGAGAGAGAACATGCTGCAGCCAACACAGCCGAAAGAATTGGAGATCTGAAGGGCGCTTTGGCATCAGACACGGAGATGCGGAGTTTGGAGTTTGCCCATCTGATTTTCGGTCTTGCTTTGGTCCAATATTTCCTCACTGTGCTCCCCTTTCTCCCTTTTGGAACAGTAATGTATAGCCTGTGCTATTATATGTTGGAAGTATGTGATCTGCTTTCTGATTTTGATTTTTACAGGGGATTATAGTTGAGAGACTACATGAGTCTCAAAAGAGACTCTGCACTTTGGATTTTTAAAAAAATGTTATTTATTTTTACTTATATGAGTACACTGTAGCTGTCTTCAGACACACCAGAAGAGGACATCAGATCTCATTACAGATGGTTGTGAGTCACCATGTGGTTGCTGGGAATTGAACTCAGGACCTCTGGAAGAGCAGTCAGTGCTCTTAACCTCTGAGCTGTCTCTCCAGCCCCATGCACTTTGGATTTTTAAACAAGATTGAGACTGTTACAAACTATTGGGATTTTGAGGTTGGACTAAATGCACTTTGCATTATGGAATGGCTACAAGCCTATGGGGGCCAAGGAGTGCAATAGGGTGGTTTAAATAGAAATTTCTCCCATAGGCTCACAGGGAGGGGCACTAGTAGGAGGTGTGGCCTTGTTGGAGTAGGCGGGCCTTGTGGAGTAGGCTAGGCGTGGCCTTGTTGGAGGAAGTGTGTCACTGGGGCAGGCTTTGAGGTCTCAGATACTCAGGCTAGGCCTAGTGTTTCTGTTTCTTCATGCTGCCTGTGGATCAATAGATGTCTCTGCTCCTCCTCCAGCACCGCGTCTACTTGCATGCCACAACGCTTCCTGGCATGAAGATAATGGACTGAACCTCTGAAACTGTAATCCAGCCCCAATTAAATGTTTTCATAAGAGTTGCCGTGGTCACGTTGTCTCTTCCCAGAAAACAACAACAACAAAACTCTAAGACACAGGCAAAGCACTCATATACATTAAAGAAAAATCAAGATGGGTGGGATGACTGACTCTTTTTTTTTTTTTTTTTTTTTGGTTTTTTGAGACAAGGTTTCTATGTGAAGCCCTGGCTGTCCTGGAACTCACTCTGTAGACCAGGCTGGCCTCGAACTCAGAAATCCACCTGCCTCTGCCTCCCAAGTGCTAGGATTAAAGGCGTGTGCCACCACAGCCGGCAATGGCTGGCTCTTATAATTCCTGAATTCTGGTCTCCAAGTGCTTGCTTCTGTGTGTGTGCCCACACATGCACACATCCATATAATAATAAAGAATTGATTGACTTGCTTGTAGATTAAATTCCAACCTCAGGCCGGGCAGTAGTGGCACATGCCTTTAATCCCAGCACTTGGGAGGCAGAGACAGGTGGATTTCTGAGTTCAAGGCCAGCCTGGTCTACAGAGTGAGTTCCAGGACAGCCAGGGCTACACAGAGAAACCCTGTCTTGAAAAACAAAACAAAACAAAACAAAAAATTAAGTATTTATAACCTAGTTAAGGGTTTGTTGATGTTGAAAAACATCGAGAGCCATGAAGCTTACACAGTCCCATGATCAGAGCCAGA
>JAPYYD010005230.1:0-12345 GCA_028551405.1 Uromys caudimaculatus | reverse complement strand
CTGTCTGGAGCTGGCTGGCTGAGCAAAAAGGTCAGAAATACTTCTCACAAGCTGAGATTTGGTTGGAGATTTGAGCCTTCAAGAGAATTTGCCATATATACCCCTCATTCTTGACCAAGAAGATTATTCTGTAGGTCTCTTTATTTTTCTAGGATGAAAAGCAGAATAGTGGGTATTAAGTGAAACATCAGCTTTTCTTAGTCTTAATTATCTTTTTTTTTGATACTTTATTTAAAATTTCCAATGTTTCCTCTTTCTAAGTCTCCTCTTTGGAAACCACCTATCCCTTTCCCCTCCCCCACCTCTATGAGGGAATTCCACCTCCCACCCACTCGCCCACCCATTACCATATTCCCACCTTGACATTCAATTTACTGGGGTCTCTCCTCTCCCTGATGGCCAACAAGGCCCTCCTCTGCCACATATGTGATCTGAACCATGGGTCCCTCCATGTTTATTCTTTGTTTGGTGGTCCAGCCTCCATGAGGACCTGGGGGGTCAGGCGAGTTGACACTGTTGCTCCCTCCATGGGGCTGCAGACTCCCTCAGCTCCTTCAGGCCCTTTTCCAACTCCTCCATCTGGGACCTCACTCTCAGCCCAGCCGCTACTGTAATGTGAAACTTGGGTATTCTGAACGTTTCGGGTAATATCCACTTATCAGTGAGTACATACCATGTTCATTCTTTAGTGACTGAGTTACCTTGCTCACCATGATATTTTCAAGTTCCTTCCATTTACCTGCAAATTTCATTAAATCATTGTTTTTAATAGCTGAGTAGTTCTCCATTGTGTAAATGTACCACATATTCTGTATCCATTTCTCTGATGATGGACATTTGGGTTGTTTCCAGCTTAGACGTCTTAATTATCTTCTTCCTTCAGCATGATGGATTCCTCATTGTTACTCACCTATGCTATTTGCTGTGGCCAGTCATTCTTTATCTTAGTCCTTTAATCCTAGGTCTCTCAATAAACCTGACACTTCATTTTCTGCCCTGGCCAGTAGTCTTTGCATCGCCTGTCCTCTGTCCGGTGGAACTCCCTCTCTTATATGTCTCAACAAAATGTTAAAGAATACAACTATTTTAAATAGAAGCATTAGATTTCTTCACTTTTCCTACAGAGTTATAATCCTGGGAGATTCAGAATTTTCTTATTAGCTTCCCCATGATGATGCATAGAATTCAACAGTGTATCTGTCTGAGGACATTGTTTTGCTATCTGTATCATGGTCATGGCTGTTTTTCAAGATAGATTCCCCCTCATATTTATGCAGAGTTCTGCATTTCAGAGATGTCAGAGCAGGTTATATCACTATTTTCCTTCTGACTGCTGTTGAGGGTAATATAATATCATATGAACTGTAATGTTTTAGAAAGTTCCTGGGTAATGACTAAAAGTCACTCCTCTGATGTTACAAAGGTCTGCTTTGAAGGAACCCGTGTGTGCTTAGTGAGGAGAGTGTGATGAGTCTACATGGGGCTTGGTGGAGGCTTTTCTTAGGAATCTCTTTCTTGGGCATTTGGTGTTGTGTTGCCCAGATTATCAGTGAAGACCTTGTAACTTACAAGCTTGGACAGCAAGTATCTAAATAGAAAACTTTCCTGAGGAGGAAATGAGTACAGGCCAGGGCAGCAAATCCTGCCTGAATCTAAGAGCGTCATACACAGCATAGGTCCCACTACTTGCTCATGCAACAGCAAATGTGTTGAAAATAGCTACATTTTCATTGATGTGTGTGTGCGTGCATGTGTGCATGTGTCCCTGTGTGTGTGTGTTTGGATGTGTTTTTTTAGCCATGAACTCGTGTGAGTCTCTAGAGCCAAGTTTGATGAAAAGCACTCTGAGAGTTAAGTTTGCACCAATGAAACATCAAATACAGCTGGCCAATTATTCTGTATCTCCTCCTAGCTCCCAAGATTAAAAGGTCACAAAAATACTTGTAAATTCAGATTGTCTACTGATTAGGGACAAAACTATTGATTGTCTTTTAAATTATTTGGAGCAAATGAAAGGAATATGTTCCATGGAGGTAAGGAGAAAGTTGTTTTACAAAGTCCATGACTTTATGTCCCTGTTTTGCCCTTGGTGTATTGTGAAGGCCCACAGGACGGTCAGGTGGCTCACTGTGTCTTCTCAGCATTCCAGTTTCTTTTCCTCCTTGCCTGCTGCCTCTTCCTTTCCATCTACTTCTGCTCACTAAAACCTTGCCTTGGAGTTTGGCTTGGATTTTATTCATAGAATAATAGAGTTGCTTGGAGCAGAACCTGCAGCCAGCAGAATTCCCATAGCTGTGGTACAGTAACAGGGCTGATTCAGGAGTCCTTTGGGTGTCATGATAATCTAAAGTACTCACACTATGTTATCTGTGCAGCATTCAAATGATTCAAAATCATTTTCTCTGAGTTAAAATCAGCCTAAATGGGGTTGGGAGAAATAAAGACCTTCAGATAGGTCTGGAGTATAAAATTGGGTAGGTCTATTAGAATCCAGGCTCAGAAAGTGGAACAGAAGTCTTCTTTGACCCAGCAATTTAAGAACAAGAAGTAGATATCCACAGAGCCTCCAGGGCACATCAGGGTTGTAGTGGTCCTCTTAGGAACATCCTTGAAAGGGAAACTATCCATATGCCTAATAGCTAAGGAGGGAAAATGTACTATGTGGTGCAGCCCTACCATGAACTGTTGCTCAGTGTGATATAATCCATGCAAGCATGTGGCCTTCAACTAGTCAACCTTATCTTACTCAAAATATCCTGACAAAATCCCATTATTCAGAGAAAATTGTTCCCTTCCATCTTAGTTAGAAAGATTTCCTATTATTCTGGGCTCATACCTTTGAACACCAAGTCATTTACGCAATGGTAAAGGGAGCTCTTACTGAAAGGGTCTGTTTACTGAGGGATATGTCTGAAAGAGTAAACGAGAAGAGGCAATACCACCACCATCATATGATCCTTTGCTGGCAAACATGGCTGCTCTACACAGCTTTGGGAACTTGCTAAGCAAGATTCGATAATAGGCCAAGAACCCTGATTGCAAGTGTGGTTTATGAGGAGAAATCATATCACTGACTGAGCTGTCTATAGGCTATGCCCACTATGTAACTATCCCATTAAAGATTTGTTTTTTAATGCGTCCAAGTAACCTGTGGGATTTTTTTTTTATTAGCATTAACTGGGAAACTAAACAGGTTACTGCAATATGCTATGTCTGTAATTAGTGAACACAAATATTCTATGTGTTTGAGAGTGTGTCCTTCAATAGTCATAGACATACAGGATTGTTGTTCTGTTACTTCATGACCATTTCCTTTAAACTTCATTGCCTAGCCTTGGGAATATTTTCATGTAGCACACTCTTGCTGATTATAGGACTTATAGAGAGCCCATGGATGTCATGTGAGATGGTTTCTCTGAGTATTTGCAGATATAGGGGTTGACAAGTAGAACCCAGGCAAGCTCCTACACTGGAGAAATAATCATAGGCTTCACTTCAATTCTGGACATTTCCCCATAAGGCATCCACATGTATTTCTAGGTTGCTAACATCTCTCTTGAAGTCAGACTCAGAAATTGCTACAATGATATTATTGAATATAATTTACCTGGACTATTGGAGAAATAAGTACATTGTGTAATTCATAGTTCATTTTCTAAGAGTGTTTAAAAGCTGAGAAAAAACCAAGCCTAGGGCCTCTATGACACTTAGGGATGCCAAGAATGACCTCAGCTGATAGGTCATGCTGGATTGTCCAGCTCAGTAGAGTTGGTGTGGGAGGGTCAGCTGAATTGACAAATCCTTACCAGGCCTTTGTTCCTTCCTTCCCTAGGTCTGCAATCCTCCAGGAGAAACTGGAATATGGCACAGACCAGGACAAGTTCTCTCTCAGAGAGATGTGCTGTAGGAAGAGCACTGAGTGTTTGCAGCAAATCCACCACTATTGCATCTCAGTCCTTATAACCATGGCTATGGTGGGCTGCATTTTCTTCCTGTCCTTTGGTGTCCCTGGTATGAATAGATCTTAATTTCATCTAACATCTGGCCCAACAATAATGCACATTGAGAGGGATTCAGAGAAGTGCTGATGTACATCATGAGCTGCTGGGCATCCAGAAAGAGTCTTAGAGTATAATTTTTTCTTGTCCTGGTGGGTCATCAAGGAGAATTTCATGGAGATCAGTCAACAAAACTGCAAAGACTTTGAGGCAAAGACTGTAACATGACTTATGCTTAGGTTTGGGAGGGCATATCCTTCAAACACACACCTTCCAAAAAAAGAGAACTGCTTAAATTTTTCTTGTAAAAATTATTATCATTAGTAACTGCTTTTGCACATGTTGCCACAGCTAGCCACATGAAGGCTGTCCTTCAAAATGAGCAGCCAAAGAATGCTGCTTAGTCCAATTCTTGTGTTTGGATTTTGTTCTATATTTTTATTACTTCGGTTATTTAATTTTTCCTGCTTTTATTTGAAGTTTTATTATTTATTTGTTATTATTTTATTCTTGTAATTGATTTGATATTTTGATAAGGGTATACAGTGTACATATTGACTGGCTGCTTCAGTCACTATTGAGCAAATTGAACGTATTGTTAAGAAAAAAACTGTGATCTTGACGCAAGCCAGTAAGTAACATCCCTCCATGGCTTCTGCATCAGCTCCTGCTTCCTGACCCGCCTGAGTTCCAGTCCTGACTTCCTTTGGTGATGACCAACAATGTGGAAGTGTAAAAGGAGGATATGATTGTGGAAAGAAATCTTGACAATATCATAATACGGGATCTTGGGTCACAGTTTCATAACCCATCGTCAATACTATTAGAAGCTGAAGATATTCCAATTGTACCAACCACCTCTGGAACTCTGATGGAACTTCGAGGTATCATGGCTGTGATCTGCCATGGGGATTGAACACCAAAAGAGAACATGAAAAGGGAAGTGAAACATCAGAAGTTTTTTGATGTTTTTGAAAAGTGTGATGGATATAAATCTGAGAAGTTAAAGCTCAAGAAGCCAAACAGTACAGGAAGTCCTGGATATTGTACTGCAGTTCCTTATGGAACTGAGGCAAGATAATGACTCTGAAATTAAAGAAAACCAGTCAAAACTTGAACAACTTAAGACTGAGTTAGAGATTTATGGTGATTTTTTGGGAATAAACCATAAGGTCCTGTTGACCTATCTCCCTCATGTTTGTCTGAAAACTTCGAGTGAGGAGAAAGATATCCAAAGAGTAGAGCCATCCTTACTTTTGGTTCAAAAATAGGGAGGAGAACTGACCCCTGAAGGTAGCTTTCAGGGTGAAGAGATGGGAAGAGCTTTTAGGTGTATACACCCTGGAGGTCAAGGTGAATTTGCAGGGTTTCCTGGTTGTGGTTTACACCAACTACATAGCACCTATAGCCATGACATGTAAATATATATCTCTGATGAAGTGCATGTCCAGATGACTACAGCTGCTCTTGCAAAGTTTCTCTTTGCTCTAGTAGGAGAGCTTACCCCCATACTTGTTCAGAGAGTGAAAAATGCACATATGAACCACCTTTTGGATAGAGACAGTGACACTTTGATTAACTGTGTGCAACGTGTGAAAGAGACGCTGCATGAAATACTTCAGAAAGGCAGAGATTGATGACAGTGCCAATAAACTCCATCCTGTGTATTCTAGAGGGGCTCTGTCTCCTCAATGACACATCCGCACCAGATTTTATTTTACCAGTGAGAGTCATGTGCATTACTTACTCTCCATTCTATCCTTACTATGGTGACTTATGCAATGAATCAAAGGATGAGCATTGAAAATGAGCGAAGAATTATCTAAATGTTTTCAATGAACTCAACTAAATGACACAGATTCTTATCATGCTCCATTAGAATCCTGACAAGGATCTTTCCTCAGAGGTGTGATTTCATGTTATATTACACATTAGTCCTCAAGCCAAATTCTGGAAGATAAGAATATGCTATCTGACTATGGGTATAGGCCAGCTTTCAGGGAGAATGAAGGCAGAAGGTCCCTTAGCATTAATGATGATGAATGCCATACCTCCAAAATAGATGAAGTTGATCAGACTGTGATGTTGTTTAAACCACTGGTGTCAGAACCAATTCATAAACACAAGAAATAACCACTTCCGAGGGCCAGCAAGATGACTACATATGAGAATGTATCTGAAAATGCCAACTATCTCTGGACATCAAGAACCTTTGTGGAACAGAAGCAGAACCCTACTGTAGGCTTTCAGCTGTATTCCATCGATCTGCCCTCTAGAGATGCTTCTCAGTGTGAGGTTTTTAAAGCAAGTGGATGACTTTCTGGCTTCCACTGATTCTCCATCACCTGAAGTTCTCCAAAAGGTCCCTGAAATGTCTTCTATGGCCTCATGCTCCAGTCCAGAAACCGGAAAAACATTTCCTTAAATCCAATACACCTACAAAGATCATCCCAACACTGACTGCTGCTTTACTGAGCAGCAAAGCAAGCAGCAAAGTAGCAGGCGATGATTCATTTCCAGAAATGACTTCCCAGACCTCATTGCAGACGGGGAGTGTAAGTAGCAAACCTGAGGGACATGAACAAAAGAAAAGCAATTGGAAGAAATGAAGAGCACACACCAGAAATGGAAATACTCATGCTTAGAACAGGAATTGTTGCTTATGGAAGGATTTCTAAGAAACCTTGACTGAAGCTGGTCAGAGCCAGTGATTCATTGTGTTACCATGTTTTACTACATACATCTGTGTATTTCTTCAAATACCTCGAAAGCTAGAGGGCCTTCTGTTTTCATTCAGACAAGGAGCTTTGGCAGGATGGAGAAATGTTCAAAATAATGTCTGTCTGCTATGTGTAATGAAATTCATGGCAACTGCTATTGCTGTCAGTGTGATGATTCCCATGTACCTATGGCAGAGGTAAAGGACACAGAAATCGGTGGACTGGTAACCAAAGTGCACTCTCTTCAGGTGCCTCTCTGCAACTTGCAGTTCTACAGGATTGCACTTAGTGACATTGGACAGGCAAGATCACATGTTGGTGACTTTTTAAAAAGTAAATCTCCAAAGAGATCTCATTGTCTATTTACATTAGAGTGTTTTTTATCATTGTTACAATAACACATGCTACAATATTTATTGGCTGGATTATGTAGACCATGAAATAGTCTTTTCAATTTGTACTTTGTAATTTTTATTTTGAATTATTTAAAATACTACAAATGCAGTTGAGAGAATTATACCATTATATACACAAATTTACAAGTTAATCTGTAGACAATATGTTCTTTACCCATTTCTCTACCACTCAGAAAAATTTCATGGTTCATCAAGAAAATTTTTTTCTGCATTAGCAAGAGAGGTATTTTTAGAGTTTCTTTTTATGAACTGTAACTACTAAAGTTGTAAATCTTATAATTAAAACAGCAGATGGTGTTAGGATGACCTTTTTCGGTGCATATGGATTTAAGGAAATTTTTTTTTCATTCCTGGAATGGAATGTGAGGCCATAGAGGACATTTTGGGAACTTTCACAGAACTTCAGTTGATGCAGATTCAATGGAAGCCAGAAAGTCTTCTGCTTGCTTTAAAATCAGGACATTGTGAAGTGTTTCTACAGGACAGATTGATGGAGTACAGCTCAAGTTTTTTTGAGACCTATGGACTCAGGTCTAAAATGGGAGTTCTGCTGTTAGTAAGTGTCATCCATGGTACATTTCTTGTGTTTTCATTCATATATCCAGTGTATTTGTGTATTTCATCAAGAAAACTCGAAAGATTGTACATTTGTAATAAGTTAAAGGTATTTACAAATGATGAGATTTGGAAGAAAGATTAAGATGACTATTGTAATTTCATCTAATATTTAAAAAAAAGAAGGAAATCATTCCACTTGGTGCTTTTTCTCCTTGATGCACAATTAATTGTTTGAAACATGTGAAAATAGTTACCAACTAAACAGACCGCTAAATAAGAATCTCAAACATTGGATATAATATAACTTGAGGTAGTAAGCTGTAGCTTTAAGCTTATGTTTAGAAGAAGTACTGGAATCTCATTTTATAAATAGTTGTCATTTTTCAAAATAGATTTCTAACCTTAAAACATCTTACATGAGCTGACTTCTAGAGAATAGGCATATTGTATTATCTTGGTTGTTTAAAAAGCAATGAGATACAGAAGTTCCAAATATATACAAAAAATAATTTCATATATTTCACTTGAATGCAAATGGATTATATGGTATTAAATTTTGTAAACAATTGAATGTATGCATATTTTCTGTATGTAATTATTTGGCAAATGTAGTCATTATGGGAAGTGATGAGACTAGTTTTATTTTTTTAAGTGGAATGAATTAAAATTCTTTTTAGAATAAGAGTGACTTGAATTTAAGCATTTTATCATTTTATTTGTGTTCTTCCTTTAATGTTTCGAAATAGAAAATCTCCAGCGGCATTTTATATTGAATACTATTTAATAAATTCATGAATGCTCATAAAAAAATAAAACAGTGATCTCCAACTCTTCACTCTTAAGAACATTCTTTATTCAGGTGTGGCGTCACTATCTTGACATCCCAACAGCTATCAGACAGAGATGGATCTCTGCATTCTCCGGGGCTTGTGCTTCATAATTACTTCCCAGCCAGACTGAGCTATAAAGGCAAGTGTATATTCAGTGTGGATAGTGTGACCAACTCTGTGGGTACCAACTTCATGATGGAAAAATTACTCATGCTGTGGTTGTCAAATACTTAGATACTGCTAAGGTACACTATTCTGTGGATGCTAGTGTTGAACAACTTAATGGGAACCACCAGTATTTCTGTAATATCTCTTAAGAAAGAAAAACATAGTCTAAGGGAATATAAAACAATCATGAAACGCAGAACTCCATGCCTCTGGTTTCCTTCAAATATATTCTCTATGGTAACTGCACAGCAGAGATAATGAATTCCAAGACATTTCAGAAGATAGGCCTTTTTGGACAGGTGTTTGATGTTCTTCTTGATTATGATAATGATTTTTGTGGTGGACAATGCATTTATTTCTGTTTAGGTTTTTAACTCAATTAAAGCTCACAGTTTAGTTTTGAGATGTTTTTAAAAGCTGAGAAATAATCCAGGCCTATGTGCTGTATGTGTTTTCTCCTATTTTTTTAAATCAGGGGGCGAGTTGTTTTTAATTTTGATTTACTTTATATTTAATTATATTGTGCCTTCTCTAAGTCTGTGCACCCCATGCATGCCATTTCCCAAAGGCAAGAAGAGGTCACTGGGTTTCACCTGGAACTGAAGTGACAGAGAGTTTTTAGATGCCCTGTGGGTCTTTTGAGAAACAAATTCTCGGATGATGACCCATCTCTCCACCCCGTAGCATGACTGTGCACCAGGTCCCCATTGGAAAGCTAGAAAAAGGAATGAAGGATCTGAAGAGTTTTGCAACCCCATAGGGAGAACAACAATATCAACCAACCAGATCCCCCAGAATTCCCAAGGACTAAACCACCAACGAAGCAGTACACATGGAGGGATCCAGGGCTCCATCAGAGTATGTAGCAGAGGATGGCTTTGTGGGCATCAATGGGAGGAGAGCCCCCTTGGTCCTGTATAGGCTTAATGGCCAAATGTAGGGGTATTCGAGGGCAGAAAGGCAGGAGTGGGTGGGTGGTGGAACACCATCATAGAAACAGGGGGAGGGGGAATAGGATAGGGCATTTCTGGGGAGTGGGGGGACAAAGAGACAGAAATGTAAATAAAGAAAATATCAAATAAACATAAAAATACATAGTATGTATCATAGAGAAAGGATATTAATAGCAGGAAGTGATGGTGTTTATGAGCAATGATATCAGATATGAGAAAGATTGTGAAGAAATCAGAACATTATGAAGCATGCTACAAGGAGCATTAGGTCTGAAAGATTATAAAACTAAAGATATGTTTATAGAAGGGTTTGAGGACCCAGGAAGGACTGGCCAATAAACTGATTCATCTCCAGCTGGTGGTATAAAAGCCATGAGGTAGTGTGCAGAACAAAGTCAGACTGGAGGCACAGAGGTGACAAACTACTGTGATTAGCCTTGCCTAGAAGTTTGTGTTCTCCACCAACCCCCATGTTTGAGTGCTCCAGAGATAGGAGACATAATAGGCTCTGCGCAAAGGGAATGCTCAGTTAGAACTGTAGCTAATTAGTGACTGTGAACATTTTAGAAAGTTTAAAGTGATACAAAAAAGTGGGTCAATGGGTGGCCTGTGTAGCAGTAGTATGATAATCTGCTCTAAACACTTGGGCAGAGATATTTTGCATTCCTCACTACCTGCCCTATGTTCTGGATTCCATAAAATAAGACACACATATATAGTCTTATATTTAATATGTCTTTTTCTACTGGATGTTTTCTTTATTTACATTTCAAATGTTACCCCCTTTCCTGGTTTCCCACCTTCCCAAATACCCCCTATCACATCCTCCTCCTCTTGCTTCTATCAGGGTGATGCCTCTCTCACCCACACAATCCTGCATCCCTGCCCTCAATTCCCCTACACTGGGGCATCTATCCAGCCTTCATAGGACCAAGGACCTATCTTCCCATTGATGCCTGACAAGGCCATCCTCTGCTATATATGCAGCTGGAGCTATGTGTACTCTTTTGTTGCTTACTTAGTCTCTGGAACCTCGGGGGGAGGGTCTGGTTGGTTGGTATTGTTGTTCTTCCTATCAGGTATGGGGTTGCAAATAGCATCAGCACCTTCAGTCCTTTCTCTAACTCCTCCATTGGAGACCCCATGCTCAGAAGAAAGGTTGGCTTTGAGTATCCACCTCTGTATTTGTGTGGCTCTGACAGGGCCCCTCAGGAAATAGCAGAATCAGGGTACTTTCAGCAAGCATTTCTTGGCATTCAAAATAATGTCAGGGTTTGGTGACTGAAGATGGGATAAAAGTCTTGGAAAGATCAGGAATTCAAGGCCCATACCTAAACATAGTAAAAGCAATACACAGCAAACCAGTAGCCAACATCAAACTGAATAGAGAGAAAATTGAAGCAATCCCACTAAAATCAGGGATTAGACAGGGCTGCCAACTCTCTCCCTATCTATTCAGTATAGTACTTGAAGTTGTAGCTAAAGCAATTAGATAACAAAAAGATGTTAAAGGGATGCAATGTGGAAAGAAAGAAGTCAAAATGTCACTATTTGTAGATGATAGGATGGTATACTTAAGTGACCCCATAAATTCCACCAGAGAACTCCTAAAACTGATAAAAAAAAAAAAAACTTTAGCAAAGTGACTACATATAAAATTAATTGAAACAAATCAGTAGCCTTCCTCTACTCAGAGGACAAGCAGGCTGAAAAAGAAATTCTGGAAACAACATCCTTCACAATAGTCACAAATAATAGTACATACCTTGGTGTGACTTCAATCAATCAATGAAAGATCTGTATGACAAGAACTTCAAGTCCCTGAAGAAAGGAGTGGAAGAAGATCTGAGAACATGGAAAGATCTCCCATGAATTGACAGGATTAATATAGTAAAAATGGCCATCTTGCCTAAAGCATTCTACAAATTCAATGCAATCCTCACTGAAATTCCAAATCAATTCTTCATAGAATATTTCAATTTGCAAATTCATTTGGAAGAACAAAAACCCCAGTATACCAAAAAACAATTCTCAACAACAAAAGAACTTCTGGGGGAATCATGATCCCTTACATCAAGCTCTATTACACAGCAATAGGAAGAAAACCTGTATGGTATTGGCAGAGGGACAGGCAGGAAGATATTTAGTATGTCTTAAGAGTGCAGCATCTGAGCAACTCCAAACCATCCGCATTACTAATGCCTCCACTCCAATACACCTGAATTATGACTTACTAAAATATATATTCCATCTTTGCTACCCCAGACCCACTCGGGAAGGGGCCTCCTGGGGTTACTCCTCCCAGACTGGTACATGATTGTTACCCTGTCTTCTGCAGCTCTCTGGGGAAGATCCTCCTGCTACCTTGGCATGGAGTTACTAAAAGCCTTCTTCTTCCCTTGGTTCCCTTGCCCCAAAAACCTAAAGTCCTATCTCTATCTCCCTGCCCAGCAATTGGCTGCCAGCAACCCCAATCACCAATTAGAAGCAGCTGGGGGCAGGGAAGCTCAGTGTCTCATGTGGGACTCTCCTGCAATTTGGGAACCCATAATGCAAGCATTAAGCCAAATCCACAACAGGCCTAAACCCGCTATTTTTGATTTGGTAAGTGGACATTTTATCACACTACCTTCTAAACATTTGCTTATAAGTTCTGACCTGTACAATTCTCAACTTTGGTCAGAAATGCTACCTTTTTTTTT
>JAPYYD010005229.1:0-12345 GCA_028551405.1 Uromys caudimaculatus | reverse complement strand
GAGTACATACCATGTTCCTTCTTTTGTGACTGAGTTACCTCGCTCAGGATGATATTTTGAAGTTCCATCCATTTGCCTGCAAATTTCATTAAGTCATTGTTTTTAATAGCTGAGTAGTACTCCATTGTGTAGATGTACCACATTTTCTGTATCCATTCCTCTGATGAGGGACATCTGGGTTGTTTCCAGCTTCTGGCTATTATAAATATGGCTGCTATGAACATGGTGGAGCATGTGTCTTTATTACATGTTGGTGCTGGAGCATCTTCTGGGTATATGCCCAGGAGAGGTATAGCTGGGTCCTCAGGTAGTATTATGTCCATTTTTCTGAGGGTCCGCCAAACTGATTTCCAGAGTGGTTGTACCAGCTTGCAATCCCACCAACAGTGGAGAAGTGTTCCTCTTTCTCCGCATCCTCGCCAGCATCTGCTGTCTCTTATTTTTCTATTCTCTATATATTTCATCTATACTGGAAGTGATCAGGGTGCTAGGGTTGTGCTTATGTACACAGAAATATATAAGCATCTTAGAAATGCATTTGGTAAAGAAGAAGTGTTAAGTTATGCAAGTTTCTTTTTATATTTGAATCAAATCTCATTTATTCTTTAATAGGAAAATATAAACCCAAGTATTGAATTGGATGTATATTCCATTTAAGCTCATTCAGTTCATTGTGGGGGAGATGATGATTTCTTAAATTCTTTAAGATTTAATCACTCAATATGTGCTCATTACGCATATTGTCCACTTGCAGGAGTTGCCAAATCCTATATCCTGCACATGCTGCTGAAAGACACTAAATGCAGGATGCATTGGCCTTCCTGATGGAATTCACATAAATAGCTTATCATACAAATTGAAGGGGTTGTACCTTCTTTTCTATACAATGTGAACACTCTGTACCTTCAAATTATTGTTTTCTAAGTATGAAATGTGCTTCAAATTGTTACAGGGCTGAAAAAATGCAGTCATTACCAGGAATCATGAGGTATGTTTTGTATTTTTAAATACCATTCACCACTTTTCTCTCTTCAAACCCTTCCACATACTCCATAATGCTTTTTTAAAAAATCTCTGCCTGTTTTTTCATTGCAATTTATCAATAAGATTAGAGTCAAAAATCTCTACATTGATATAAGTGATGTCTTTTTCTTGTTGTAACTTATATAGACACAATAACTACAAAACGCCTACAAAACATTCTGGATTACCCTGGATCATCACATATTCATTGTTTGTACCTTATATGTTAATGTATGTATTCTTCTATTTGGTGGACCAGTAAGTAGTGAATCCCAAGTAAGGCCTTTGCACTTTATGACATTTAAGGCAAAATGTGGCCTTACTCTCTTATGAGGAAATGATAAAATTCACTAAACTGTGTTTTCTAGCCATCAGCAGGCCATGTTGCTTCATATTAGTTACTTCTTGACCAGATGAGTTATTCAAATTTGCTGGGCAGTCCCAGAAATTCTCCATGTGTTCCAGTGACAGAGGTTCTGTTGCATCACTAGCCACTGCAATCATAGCACTGTGAACATTGTCATCTTACCACAGAACTTACATTTATACTCCACAGTCTTAGCTCGATTTGTTTGTTTCGTAGGCTTTCAGTTCAGGCAGCACCTGCTTTAGGCTCCTGTGCTTCTGTGGTTCTCTTAGTCTCTTCCACTCATTGGGTAGAGGCAGGTCCTCAGAGATTTTAGGCCAAATGTAGTTGTGATGCATTGACTGCAGTTACGAGGAGTCATTTGCTTGAAGAATTTTTCTTGGGTTCTGTTTCTTGATCACCAGAATATTTAAGGAGTGACATTGGATAGAAGCTCTGAGTAATTTCCCAGCATGTGATTGTTGGGTTAATAAACTACTATTTTGTTTTTGCTAATAGATATTTATTTCACTTTGGTCCTTTTTCAAGTGAGAGACAGGAAGAGTGGACTTGTGCCCCTTTTACTCTGTCTAGCACTGTAAGTCATATATTTTTGTTTCCATTATAACTGTATTAGTAAATTTTGGTATTTTATCTAGTTCTTCATATTACTCAAATATTTTCTTGATCTTCTTTTAGTCTCAAATATTTGATGCCATAGATTAATGTGTTTCCTCTTTTGTACATCTTTTATATATATAAATTTGTGAACATTTTCTTGAGTATTCTTTGATTTCCAAGGGACTTTCCAACACTATATATCAAAATTAAATTCACGTATCTTTAACTATTTTCTTATTTGATTATATGGTGTCATTTTAGCTTACCATGTATGGTAGGAAGAAGGGTCCAAGCCAGTGAGTGCTGGCGCATCTTAAGAACTTTAAGAACACCTCTTTGACAGAGAAAGACAGAGGACCACTGTGACTATACCTAAGTCTCTCTCTCTCTCTCTTTTTTTTTTCTGAAGTTAATGTAAGAAAGTGTAGAGTTTGTGGAATGTTCTGAGTCCACTCCGCTATGAGGCTTGTGCTGCTCGGGGAGGTGGGACACGGGAAGATTGACCGAAGTGGAAAGGGGAGAGCTCTGGCTGGGTCCTGCAGGAATGAGTTCTTGGGTTGTCTGCGGCTGGCATGGTGGTCGTGGCTGGGAGCTGTGAGAGGCCTTCTACAGGAGATTAGGTGGCTGGCTCTTTAGGCCAAAGCCTTCTCCATTGCTTCCCATGGTGAATCCCGATGAAAAGAGATATTTCACAGTTTTAAGACATTTATTGTCATGACGAAGAGTAGGTAAACAAAACCATACCCCACTTCTCAGTGACAGGCCTGAGGTTAAATGCCTTTTGAGTGTCTATGAAGGGGAGTTTATTGGCTAAGCCTCCAGGACTGTAGGTACCCCATTATAATGGAGCTCTGTCTTGAGGTTAGTGACCTGTGGTCATGTACACGACCTGTTCAGGGATTGGGGTGTTGCTCTTATGTGACTGATAGCTACAAACCTATGGAGAGTTGTGGCCTCATGCCAGAACCTGCTTTCCAGGAACATGGCAAAATGCCTTCGGTCATTTCAGGGTCACCGTGGTTTCAAGCCTGTGTTCCACCAGAAAGCAGGCCGCCTTTCACGGTCCTACAAGAAAGTATTGTAGAAGATACCTCACACATAGAAATCTGGTGATATGATTTGGATCAAACCTGAAAGACTCCTTACTGCTGTCTAGCTACAACAGTACTTGAAAATATTGTACAATCTTTTCTAGAAATATTAAGCTCTCAACAGTCCTACATAGCTTCAGCAGCATCTATAAACCAAAAGTGATTATTAGCAGGACTAAATGTTTATAAATTTCAAATAATTAACAATCTCATGCTGGTGGTAGCCAACACTTGTATACTTGTACTTAAGGCCCTCTGAAAATTACAGTATTCATGCCTGGTACCAGAAACCTAAACAACATTCCAGAGCTATTGTGGTTTTGAACTTAGAAAAGAATCTACTACCTCTACTTCCTTACTGCATTCTAAGCCTTATGTTTATACCCAGTAGTAATGTAACTCTCATCCCTCATCAAAAAAGATTTTCTTTGTACTAAGTGGAGAGCATTACAGGTTACCACAAATGGGTTCAATACAGGGATCCACATATTTTAGGGATCCTAGCCTCAGAAGATACATCTACAACACAGATCCCCCATATTCCATGGAACATTATGACATAATGGGGTAGAAATTTTTAAGAGCAAGAATAGCAGAAAGGCTGTTGTCATCCAAATTAAAAGTAGGATGTCCTAATTCTTTCATATTCTATAGCAAAACTCTATTTTTCATCGTGAAAGAGGGTCCTCTATTTCTTTTTATGTTTTAATCATGTGACACCTTGGGATTACAGCATATATCTTACTGTAACCTCTAATGCCTCTGTCTAATCCATATAGAATGGGTTTTGACAAACTTGGAACTTTGAATAATGAGTTAATTGACCAATAAGGAACTGCTCAAAGCTTTCTTAGAATAGAGTTAGTTGAACTCACAGATGAGTCTCCATTTTCTGACGAAAATTCTTCCATTTGGCTTTTTACCAGGAATAGTGCAGCTTTGTAAACAAGGAAGTGGATTACCTCTCTGAACACACAGTTCCTTAGTTACTAAATTGATTTTCTCTTGCATGGGTAGAAATATAACAATACCACTCAACACCATTATTTTGAGTCAGAGAGATTATGATAACAGAATATATGAAATATGTCTTCATAGTGATCTACTATACACCATGTTTTATGAATCTTAAAGACTCAGTAAGTTAGAAGTAAAGGATGACATTTGGATAGATTTTACTTTGCAGAAAATAAGGGAAATACATTGTTTCTCCATTTGCCCATCCAAATTTTAGTTTGTTTTCAAAAAAACCACAATGTAATGCTTGGATTGTCATCATTCTCATGATTTTAATGTGCTTGATATTTTACAAAATCATTTTTATTCATGATTATTCAATAATCTTTTGATTCAGTATTATCTTTGATTAACATTAGCTTTCCCACATCAGTCTTTGATTAAAAACATTTAATGAAATGAATAACTCTAGTTGGAAGAATGACTTCATGAGGAGACATTCATGAGATTTGTTAAGCATATGTCTACGCATCTATTTTGAATTTCCTGGGCTGAATTTGATTCTAGAGAATAAATCAGGAAGAAACACCTTGTTTGTGCAATTGCACAGTAAAATTATGAGCTCATCTTTGTCTAAGACTCAGAATTAGCCCTTACTAACAAATTGCCAAGGCAAATTGGATTAATAAGACTCAATGTCAATCAGTCTCAATTTGAACCATAGGTAGTATCTCAGTTAGGGTCTCTATTGATGAAGCAAAACTCTATAACCAAGTAGGGAAGAAAAGGGATTATTTGGCCTAGACTTCCTTTCACTGTACATAATCAAGAAAATCAGGGCAGAGTCTCAAACAGGGCTGGATCTTGGAGGCAAGAGCTTTTGCAGAAACATGAAGTGATTATGTTTTGTGGTGTGCTTCCTCTGGCTTGTGCAAGATGATTTCCTATAGACACATCTCAAATTGCGTAGGAACAAAACAGACAACAGTGGACTGAGTACTCTCAATGCAATCACTAATTAAGAAAATTATTTTCAGATGGATATTTTGTCCTGCCTATAATATACTCTATAGTAAATTGACACAGAAATCTTGGTAGTGACCAGCCAATGACTGGTCCATTTGAGACACATGCTATGAGAGGCAACCTACCCAAGATACTGGCCAGAGAGCAAAAAAGCAGATGATAGATATCCCCAATACCCACTCTAGAATCTAACAAGAATGGGAACAAGAAAGAAAGAAACTCATTCCTAATTACATTCTGCTATACTCACAGAAAATTGGTGTCTAGCCCAGTTTTCATCAGAGAAGCTTCACCCAGCAACTGATGGAAGTAGATGCAGAGACCCTAATAGGATGCAGACAGCTAAATATTAGATAGAGCTAAGCGAATCTGCAAAATAGAGGGAAGAAATATTATAAGAGTCAGAAGGGTCAACAGCATCACAAGAAAACAGTCTACAGAATCTAATATCCATGTCTCATTGGAGTTCTTAGTGGCTAAATGAAAGTGATCAGGGATTATGCATATGTCTGAGCTTGGTCCAGTGGATATATGCTATGGTTTTGTAGCCTGATGTCCTTGTGGGATTTCTAACAGGGAGCAACATTTGTGACCTTTTCCTCCTATTTAGTTTGTTTGTTAATAGAATGACAAAAATTGCAAGTTCAGAGGGATCTGGTTTATTTGCCTTACAATTACATATTACTGCTCATCATGTACAGGAAGTCAGGACAGGAACTTTAACAAGTTTTTTTTTTTGAAGTTAATTTCTAAACAAACTTTCAGAAGCAAATCATGCACCAATATTCTTTCTTATGTAAATGCATATTCTTATAGTTTATAAATAGGCTACAAAGGGGTTAAAGAGTTCAAGCAGCTCAAAGAAGCTGATGTACTTGAATCTGATATTTGATATGATGACAAACAGGGCCACTGTAATATTTTGATTAGTTATTTTATCTAGATGATCCAATGAAGGGACAAATCACAAGGACAAAGTCTATATCTGGCCTCAGGATTGCATCAGAGTCAGGGGAATGCACATGTTCTTGCAGCCAAAGAAAGTAAATGAAAGAAGCATGAAAACAGACAAGTACTTAAGAAAATAGTTAGTAATACAATCAATTATTAAGACCATTGGCTGTTAACACACTGAGTGGAGCCATAGTATATTTGGAGTTCTTTGCCTCTTGAATATTGTAAAATATTCTTGCTATAACAGTATGTTCTCAACCTTCCCAGTGCTGCAGACCTTTAATATAATTACTCCTATTGTTGTGAGAATTCTTAAATTTTTAGTTGCTACTTCATAATTATGGATATACCACTGTTATGACTTATAATGCCCATGCCTGAGATGTAGGATATCTGTTATGTGACATCTAAAGTGCTCTCACTCCAAAGGTTGAGATCTGCTGGGTGGAGTGCACAGGAAACGTATTAAAGTATTACTTGGTTTGGTTCTTCTTATAAGATAATACTCAAATACTCTCAATCTTCTCTGATATGTGAATCAAATGCTATGTTTTTACATTCAAAAAAAGGTATTTATAAATCTGTGGTCTTTATCTATACAACAAGGATCAATAGTTTCTTTCCCTTACATTTGCAATCAATATGAAGTTACATATTCCTAATGAGTTCAGAAATAAGACAATTTTGTCCACTTTCAGTACTGATTTCATTATAAGGATTGAGGCTAATCATAATTATGTGAAGAGGAGGAAAGGGCAATTAAAGGATGAGAAGAATTTAAGGATGTCTATTTGCCAAATGATTCTCCAGGACAGAGACCAAAGATGATATGCCACGAGATGATTACAGCAAATGAATGTCTGTGTAGTATGCACACGCACATACAAGTGCCCCTAAGTGGATTCAGCAGTCTTTAAAAGGAAAGACTGTAAGCACATAAACTTTCAAGGAAATGTGACAAGGGTGATGAGGAAATAGGACAGGAACGGTAGAAGTAGGAATAGAGGTGAGTGGGTTTGAGAAAAACTAACTTTGTGTATGTATGAAAATTTAAACTAAAAAAGTGAGAAAAATATTACATCGTGCTTTACCCAAAATTACCATCATCTCTAACACAAAAATCACAGAAAAGACGATCATTTTATTAGTTATGTTGGCAGCAGAATTCATAAATAATGTTGATAGTCTGGAAAATTACAGCCACTTTTGAAATCAGTCCTTTGGTTTTCAAACATATCAAAATAAAATACCATGAGATCATCAGTGTCATCACCTTTGGACAAATAGATAATGGACCATCTGTTCCACTGTATCAACATTTGCACAACATACACATTTTTCATTTCATTGAAGAAATTGAATCCATCTAATATATTATATTGATCACCTGAATAACATAATTAAATATGGTACATGTACACAATGTGATATTGCTAAAGCATAAAGAAAAAGTAAATTGTGAAAATTGCAGGCAAATGAAAGGAAATTAAATAAATTTTCCTGAATGAAGTTTTCAAGGCATAAAAATGTAAAGGCAGACAAGATAAGCTACTGCTAGAGAAACAGCACCTGGTAGGAACTAGAAACTGTGGGAAATTTTTATTCTGCTTTGCATTTGAATGGAGCTGAAACTTTGACTAAGTATAGATTGACTGCCTTGGATGTTTACCCCTGTGTCTTGATTAATGTGGCTCTATACACTAGATGTAGACAGATGGAGAAACCAAGATGCTCCATGATAAAACCTTGTTTAAACAAAGTATTGGTTATGGGATATTGGAAGGAAAAGTCCAGCACAAAGAGGGTAACTACACCAAGAAAACAAAAGAAACAATCGTCTTACTTCAAACCCAAAGGAAGAAAATCGCACACACCTAATATGACCTCCAATAAAAAAAAAACAGTGAAAAACAATCATTAGTCATTAATATCTCTCTACATCATCTGACTCAATTTCCCAATGAAAAACCACTGGCTAGCAGACTGGATACATAAAAATATCAACCATTGTTCTGAATACAGGAAATATACCTCAGCAATAAAGACAAAGTTTACCTCAGTGTAAACGACTGGAAAAAATAATTTTGAAGAAATTGGTCCCCAGAAACAAGCTGGATTAGCCATTTAAATTCCCAATAAAATCGTCTTTCCAACAAAAGTAACCCAAAGAGGTCGGGAAGAACACTTCCTACCCATCAAAGGAAAAATTCACTTAAATGGACTCTCAATTTTTAATATCTATGCTCTAAATGCCAGGGTGCCCACATTTGTAAAAGAAACTTTACTAAAGCTCAAAATACATATTGAACCTCATACCATAATAGTGGGAGACTTAAACACTCCTCTCTCACCAATAGATGTGACACTCAAATCAAAACTAAACAGAGATACTGGGAAACTAACTGAAGTTAGTTTCTGGATTTATGGGCTTAACAGATATTACAGAACATTCACTCTAAAAACAACAATATACCTTCTTCTCAGAACCATATACATATCATATAATCAGACACAAAACAAGCCTCAATAGATGCAAGAATATTGAAATAATCTATTACATTGTCATTGTTAAAGAATTTTTTTTATTTATTTATTTTTTAATTTTTTTTAATTTATTTTTTTGATACTTTATTTACATTTCCAGTGTTTCCCCTTTTCTAGGTCTCTCTTTGGAAACCCCCTACCCCCTCCCCCTCCCCGCCTCTATGAGGGAATTCTACCTCCCACCCACCCACCCATTCCTGTATTCCCACCTTGACATTCCCCTTTACTGGGGCCTCTAACACCCTCAGGCCCAAGGGCCTCTCCTCTCCCTGATGGCCAACAAGGCCATCCTCTGCCACATATGTGGTCTGAACCATGGGTCCCTCAATGTGTATTCTTTTGTTGGTGGTCCAAACTCCAGGGTGACCGGGGTTGGGGGATCAGGCCCGTTGACGCTGTTGCTCCCTCCATGGGGCTGCAAACTCCCTCAGCTCCTTCAGTCCCTTCTCCCACTCCTCCATTTGGGACCTCACTCTCAGTCCAGCGACTGTAAAGTGAAACTTGGGCATTCTGAACTTTTGGGCTAATATCAATAGAGACAGAAGGAACACTACCCAATTCCTTCTCTAAGGCCACAATTATACTGATACCAAAACCTCACAAAGACCCAACAAGGAAAGAAAATTCAGACCAATTTCTCTTATGAATATCGATGCAAAAATGCTCAATATAATTCTCGCAAACCTAATCCAAGAACACATCAAAACAATCATTCATCGTGATCAAGTAGGCTTCATCCCAGGGATGCAGGGATGGTTCAATACCCGGAAATCCATCAATGTAATCCACTACATAAACAAACTCAGATAAAAAAACCACTTGGTCATTTCATTAGATGCTGAAAAAGCATTTGACAAAATTCAACATCCCTTCATGATAAAAGTCTCAGCCATGGACAAATCCCTCATCCCTCACATGCTTCTAAAGGCCACTAAGTGAGAAAGCATTAGCCTTTGTCTTGGAACTCATGTAAATAGCTTACTTTGTAATTTGCACAAGTGGCACCTTACTTTGTACAGTGTGTGTACACTCGGTTCCTTCACACTCCTTTTTATAACATATGTCATTTGTTTCACATTGTTATCTGGCTGAAAGACAATGTAGTCATTACCAGCAAATATCAAGTACATTTTACATTTGTTATTCCATTTACACCTTTCTTATCTTCTAACCATTCCATATGCTTCATAATGCTCTCTTTCCAACAATGGTCTCTCTTTTCATTTCCCCTTATGTCTAAAATTTGAGTTAGAGCCTCTCCATAGATTTGTAATGTATTTTTCTTGCTTTTTACTTCACATACACAAATAACTACACATAACCTAAAAAACACTCTGGGTTACACTGAATCATCATACAGTCATTGCTTATAAGTTACAGAGTAATGACTTTTATTCTGCTAATTGGTGAATTAGCTTGTGATCTTTTGTTCAACCATCTACTATTTTATCTTTGCTCCTAGAGATTTGACTTTGTTCCTTTTCAACAAAGAGATGTGTATAGGAGACTGATGGAGATTTTCACTGTGTGTCAAGGAGTTTAGTTAATAGCTTTTTGTGCCCATTATAACTGTATTCATAAATATTTCAGTATTTTATCAAGACTTTTATATGCACAACAATTTTCTCTTGCCTTTTCTTTTTCTCACCATTTTAGTGTGACAAGATAATGTATAAACATAAGTATATACAACAAGTTTCAGATCTGTGTGCATTTAGTAGATAACTGGCCTTCACTCTTTTTACACCAAGAAGTATTAGTTGATAGAAAGAATTGTTTGTCCTTGAAATTACTAAAGATTCTTGATACTATGGTTCATATTTGTGAATGTATTGTCATAATATGAAAGTTCTGCAAGAAGTAGAACATAATGAAACAGTAATTTAATTTAGCAGTTGAAACACATGGGAAATATCTGATAGAAAATCACAAATGATTTCAGAGATACAACAGGAAAACATTCTTTGTTTTGTTTCATTTCAAAATATCAGAATTATACTTGATTATTTATTGATTTACAGAGAATTTGTCAACATACTACATTAAAATACCAAGTACTTCCCTTTTTCTGTCAGCTTGTTTTATTATATGATGACATTTTCACTTAGCATATCTGTGAAAAATAAGGTTTCAAGCCAGTCAATTTTGACTTATGGCTTCAGCCCAGCACTTGGGAGATAAACACATGTGAAACCTGATGACTTTGAGGCATTCTTAGACTACAGAGTAAGTTCAAAGACAGCTAAGGCTATACAGAGCAATCCTGTCTTGAAAACCCACAACAACAACAACAACAACAACAACAACAACAAAGCAAGTAAGCAAACAAACAACATAAAGAGCTCAAAGGATTTAACAATTCATTGCTATTTCATCAAGTTTTCCACATATCAATTTATATCTTCCAGAATCATTTTTAGTTTCCAATTTTATTCTCTGATTGCCTGCAAGTGTTCCTAATAGTTCTTTATTTTTCTGAGGATGTCTGTTTCATGCAGTCCTCTCATATTTCAGTACTATTTGAAGGAAAATTACACAATTTGGGAATAGCATGTTTTAGCTTATAATTAGTCCCATACTAATTTCCCAAGCCCCTTGGATTACATAGGTCAGGGTAAGGACTTGAGCTTAAATGGGTAGAGTAGGATAAAGGAGATAAGAAGTGGAAATCCAACCAATAAACAAAATATAACACAGCAAAATGGGCTCATACTAGGGCTGGCGGAAAGAAATAGAAAAGGAGGCTAAAGAATAAGGGAGAAATACATGAAAGTTTACTGAAACAGAATCAAGATACCATGATTTATATTAACTAGAATTATGGACTTAATCATGTAAGTGTAGTATGTCAATGCATATTTATATTCATATGTATATACATACACGAATACTCTGTGCATGTATATGAATTAAACATGCCTACAGCACGTGCTCTAACAACCCTCACAACACAACACAGATTAATAAATATCCTAGTAGCTGACAGCAGAATCATTGTTAATTAATGGTTCTTCAATTTAGATGTAATAAAGCTCCAGAAAATATAGACTACCCCTGTGTTTCTAATTTTTCCTTCTGAGCTTAAATATCAAATGCTATTATTTTAAAAACTTCAAACATAGTATTCAGATAATGGTATTTGCATCAAAACATAAAAGCTTCCTTTCTACAGAGTAGGTATCACAGTACCAAAAGTACTGTATAGAATTCTATGGGACATTAAATATTCAATAGCTTTACCCAGCTACAACAGCATCTATATACTATGAATATTTATCATCAGGAATAAATATGGAAAAATGTCTACTAGCTGCCACTAAAATGTTGGACACCAATAGTTGCTTAGTTGGACTTAATCCTCTCAACAAGAGAGAAATCAAGCCTGGAACTAGAAATCTAAACTCATTCCAATGCTACTGTGATTTTGATCTTAGAAAAGAATCTACCACTTCTTATTTAGTAGACTAGCACATTTCCTTTTTGAGTTCTTAGCATCATTTTATAACCACAGTTTAGTGAAAGTATCACTAGTCATCAGAGAAGATTCAGTTTGCAGCAACTGAGGCCATCACAGATCATCACTTCTGGGTTGAACACAGGTACCAAGGTATTTAGGGGATGCTAGATGCATCAGAGAGATCCTCAACACAGATTCTGCACATAACCTCAGAGGATATCATGGCATAGCGGAGCAGAAAGTTTTTAAGTGCAAGAATACAAGGAATGCTTTTGTCATGTAAATTATAGGTTAGGATGTTCTTATTCCTTTCTGATGTAAGTGTG
>JAPYYD010005228.1:0-12347 GCA_028551405.1 Uromys caudimaculatus | reverse complement strand
TCTTGTCATACAGATCTGTCACTTGCTTGGTTAGAGTCACACCAAGATACTTTATATTGAGTGTGACAATTGTGAAGGGTGTCATTTCCCTAATTTCTTTCTCAGCCTGTTTATCCTTTGAGTATAGGAAGGCTACTGATTTGTCTGAGTTGATTTTATTTCTGGCCACTTTGCTGAAGTTGTTTATCAGCTGCAGCAGTTCTCTGGTGTAATTTTTGGGGTCACTTAAGTATACAATCATATCATCTGCAAATAGTGATATTTTGATTTCTTCCTTTCCAATTTGTATCCCTTTGACCTCCTTTCGTTGTCTAATTGCTCTAGCTAGAACTTCAGTTACTATATTGAATAGATAGGGAGAGAGAGGGCAGCCTTGTCTAGTCCCTGATCTTAGTGGGATTGCTTCGAGTTTCTCTGCATTTACTTTGATGTTGGCTACTGGTTTGCTGTATATTGCTTTTACTATGTTTGGGTATGGGCCTTGAATTCCTGATCTTTCCAAGACTTTTATCATGAAGGGATGCTGAATTTTATCAAATGCTTTTTCAGCATCTAATGAAATGATCATGTGGTTTTTTTCTTTGAGTTTGTTTATGTAGTGGATCACATTGATGGATTTCTGGGTATTGAACCATCCCTGCATCCCTGGGATGAAGCCTACTTGATCATGATCATTTTGATCGTTTTGATGTGTTCTTGGATTCAGTTTTCAAGAATTTTATTGAGTACTTTTGCATCGCTCTTCATAAGGGAAATTGGTCTGAAGTTTTCTTTCTTTGTTGGGTCTTTGTGAAGTTTTGGTGTCAGTGTAATTGTGACCTCATAGAAGGAATTGGGTAGTGTTCCTTCTGGTTCTATTTTGTGGAATAGATTGAAGAGTATTGGCATTAGGTCTTCTTTGAAGGTCTGATAGAATTTTGCAGTGAACTCATCGGGTTCTGGGCTTTTTTTGGTTGGGAGACTTTTATTGACTGCTTCTATTTCTTTAGGCATTATGGGACTGTTTAGATGGTTTATCTGATCCTGACTTAAGTTTAGTATTTTGTATCTGTCTAGGAAATTCTCCATTTCATCCAGATTTTGCAGCTTTTTTGAGTATAGACTTTTGTAGTAGGATCTGATGATTTTTTGAATTTCCTCAGAATCTGTTGTTATGTCTCCCTTTTCATTTCTGATTTTGTTAATTTGGATACAGTCTCTGTGCCCTCTGGTTATTCTGGCTAAGGGCTTATCTATCTTGTTGATTTTCTCAAAGAGCCAACTCCTGGTTTTATTGATTCTTTGTATAGTTCTTTTTGTTTCTACTTCGTTGATTTCAGTCCTGAGTTTGATTATTTCCTGTCTTCTACTCCTCTTGGGTGCATTAACTTCTTTTTGTTCTAGAGCTTTCAGGTGTGCTGTTAAGCTGTTAGTGTATGCTCTCTCCATTTCTTTTTGGAGGCACTCAGAGCTATGAGTTTTCCTCCTAACTCTGCTTTCATTGTGTCCCATAAGTTTGGGTATGTTGTGCTTTCATTTTCATTAAATTCTAGGAAGTCTTTAATTTCTTTCTTTATTTCTTCCTTGACCAAGTTGTCATTGAGTAGAGCATTGTTCAGTTTCCATGTGTATGTGGGCTTTCTGTTGTTAATGTTCCAATTGAAGACCAGCCTTAAACTCTAGTGATCTGATAGGAGTCATGGGATTATTTCAATCTTCTTGTATCTGTTCAGGTTTGTTTTGTGACTGAGTATATGGTCAATTTTGGAGAAGGTACCATGAGGTGCTGAGAAGAAGGTATATTCTTTTGATTTAGGATGAAATGTTCTATAGATATCTGTTAAATCCATTTGGTTCACAACATCTGTTAGTTTCACTGTGTCTCTGTTTAGTTTGTGATTCCAAGATCTGTCCATTGATGATAATGGTGTGTTGAAGTCTCCTACTATTAGTGTTTGAGGTGCAATGTGTGCTTTGAGCTTTAGTAAAGTTTCTTTTATGAATGTGGGTGCCATTGCATTTGGAGCATAGATGTTCAGAATTGCGAGTTCTTCCTGGTAGATTTTTCCTTTGATGAGTATGAAGTGTCTTTCCTTGCCTTTTTTGATAACTTTTGGGTGAAAGTTTATACGATATTAGAATGGCTACTCCACCCTGTTTCTTGGGATCATTTGCCTGGAAACTTGTTTTCCAGCCCTTTACTGTGAGGTAGTGTTTGTCTTTATCCCGGAGGTGTGTTTCTTGAATGCAGTGAAATGCTGGGTCCTCTTTATGGATCCAGTCTGTTGGTCTATGCTATTTATTGGGGAATTAAGTCCATTGATGTTAAGAGATATTAAGGAATAGTGATTGTTGCTTCCTGTTATTTTTGATGTTACTTTTACATTTCTGTGGCTATCTTCTTTTCAGTTTGTTGAAAGATTATTTCTTGTGTTTTCTAGGGTGTGGTTTCCCTCCTTGAGTTGAGGTTTACCATCTATTATCCTCTGTAGGGCCTGGTTTGTGGAAACATGTTGTGTAAATTTGGTTTTGTCGTAGAGCATTTTGGTTTCACCATCTGTGGTAATTGAGAGTTTTGCTGGGTATAGCAGCCTGGACTGGCAGTTGTGTTCTCTTAGGGTCCGTATGAGTTCTGCCCAGGATCTTCTAGCTTTCATAGTCTCTGGTGAGAAGTCTGGTGTAATTCTGATAGGTCTGCCTTTATATGTTACTTGACCTTTTTCCCTTACTGCTTTTAATATTCTTTCCTTGTTTTGTGTAATTGGTGTTTTCACTATAATGTGGCGGGATGAATTTCTTTTCTGGTCCAATATATTTGGAGTTCTGTAAGCTTCTTGTGTATTTGTCTTCATGTCTTCCTTTAAGTTAGGGAAGTTTTCTTCTATAATTTTGTTGAAGATATTTACTGGTCCTTTAAGTTGGGAATCTTCACTCTCTTTGATACGTATTATCCTTAGGTTCTGTCTTCTCATTGTGTCCTGGATTTCATGGATGTTTCAGGTTAGGAGCTTTTGGCATTTTGTATGTTCATTTACTGTTGTGTCAATGTTGTCTATGGTATCTTCTGCTCCTGAGATTCTCTCTTCTATCTCTTGTACTCTGTTGGTTATGCTTGCATCTATGACTCCTGATCTCTTTCCTACTTTTTCTAACTCCAGGGTTGTTTCTTTTTGTGATTTCTTTATTGTTTATATTTCTATTTTTAGCTCCTTGATAGTTTTTTTCATTTCCTTTGTCTGTTTGATTGTGTTTTCTTGTAATTCTTTAATGGATTTCTGTGTTTCCCCTTTAAGGGCTTCTAGTTGTTTACCTCTGTTCTCTTGTCTTTCTTTAAGGGCATTAATTTCTTTCTTAAAGTCTTCCATCATCAGCATGAGAATGATTTTAAATCTGAGTCTTCTTTTTCTGGTGTGTTGGGGTATTCAGGTCTTGCTGTGGTGGGAGAGCTGGGTTCTGATGTTGCCAAGTAGCCTTGGTTTCTGTTCCTTAAGTTCTTGCCCTTGCTTTTTGCCATCTTGTTAACTCTGATGTTAGCTGATTTTACTCTGTCTGGCTGTGGCTTGTCCCTCCTGCAGGCCTCTGTATCAATACTCCTTGAAGACCAGCTCTCTCTGAGAGGTGTTTGGGTTTAGAGAGCTGTGGCACAGGGTCATCTCTGGGGTGCAGTCAGAAACCAGAAGGATCTTGTCCCTAACTGTCCCTTGGTTCCTGTGTCCTGATGGCCCTGCAAGGATCCCTCTTGATCTAGTGAGTTTGAACAGAACTGGTGGTTTTGCCTCTGCTCAAAAGTGTGTCAGCACTCCTGGGATACCAGCTCTCTCCCGGAGCCCTGTGGCCCAGGCTGAGGTCCTCAGGTCCCGGTGAGCAGTCGTGCTTGTCTTATCCCCACTCACGGCTTTTCCACACTCCTGGGATGGTAACTTTCTCCAGGTGCTAATTTGCTTTGGAGCCCTGTGGCCCAAGCTGAGGTCCCCAGCCACAAATGGAAACTGGAAGGTTCCTATGTCCAACTCCCTCAATCTCTGTGTTTCAGGGGTTCTGGGCGGGTCCTGGTGAGCAGTGGTGCTTGTCTTGTCCCCACTCACGGCTTTTCTATGCTCCTGGGAGAGTAACTTTCTCCCGGCGCTGCTTGGCTATGGAACCCTGGTGACCCGGGCAGAGGTCTCCTGCTACAGATGGAAACCAGAATGTTCCTATGCCCGACTACCTCAGTCCTAGTGTGTCCTGCTATTCCGAGCAGGTCCTGGTGAGCAGTGGTGCTCATCTTAACCTGACTCATGGCTTTTCCATGCTCCTGGAAGGGTAGCTTTCTCCTGGCGCCTAATTGGCTATGGAGCCCTGTGGCCCAAGCTGAGGTCCCCAGCCACAGATGGAAAACCAACATGCAACTATCTTTAAGATGATTTCAAGTGCTTGTGACTTGTGGAGATGCTTCAGTAGGTAATGTGTTTGTTATGCATACATGAAGACTTGAGATTGTAGTCTTAGCAGCTATATAAAACAAAGCCAGCTCTAGTAGCAAATCTATAATAGCAGTGTTGGGAAGACAATGGACCGGTAGACTCTAGAGCTTACTGGCCAGTCTCCCTACTTGAATAAGTGAGCTCTAGGTTCAGGGGGGAGAACATGTCTAAAAATATAAGGAGCAGATCATCAAGGTCCTGTACCCAACATCAATTTATAGTCTTTATAATCACACACACACACACACACACACACACACACACTTTCTTGCAGGCACACCAGATGCATATATGCATACATTTATAAATACATGTCGTACATATTATCATACATATACACCATTCCCCACATACATTTTAAATACTTAATTTTTTTTTCTGAGTATAGGTGTTTTGCCTACATTTATTCCTGTGTGCCACATTCATGCATGGTGCATTAGGAGTTAGAAGACAAGATTGTACCCCCTGGAATTGATATTATAGACAGTTGTGAACTACCATTTCAATGTTGGCAATTGAATTCATATTCTCTAGAACAGCATACTGTGTTCTTAACTGCTGAGCCATCTCTCCAGCTCCCCCATATATATTTTTTCAATGACATGGGTGCAAAAATAAGTAATATATTAAAGATGTAGTTAATCACAGTGTATTTTGAGTTGCTTATAAAATAAGAAAAGTAAGTTTAGCCAGAGAAATAAAAATTAAAAAATAATACTTAGAGTAGAATGATAGTTTCTAGTGAACCACTTGAAAAATATGTCTAATCCACGAGGATGAATCCAACCATACATGCTAAGAAAGCAGATACATATATCTTTCAGTCATATGCATAGTGGATATATATATGGATACTTATGTCAATAATTGTGCATGCATTTGTATATATATACATATCTCTACATACAAACTTAGAAATTTTTAAAAAATGGTTTAAAATGCTAATGATACAAGCAGTATTGTGGGTATGAAATAATAGGTTCTCAGAAATTTTGTTATTTTTAATATTCACTGAATATGAGGGCATCACCTCAGAGTGATTAAGGATTTTAAGAAAGTTAGATCAAAGTCATAATAGCACAGCTGTGACCACTTATATGTGCAATGCATTAACATTGTACTAGTCAGGTTCTACTAGAGAAAAAATAGAATGAATATATTCTATATTTGTGCTTTATATATATATATATAATGAATATGCATATTGAATCATATGTAATAGAATATATAGGTATACACCATATATACACACATATAGATATACATATATGTGTATATATGCATGTATACATAAGTATACATATACACATATATATGTAATACATGTATATACATTTATACACACACATATATGTATATATAAAATTTATTAGAATGGCTTACTGGATTACTGGCTGTGGTCCATCTAGCCCACAATGGCTGTCTACCAATTGAAGATACAAGAATCCAGTAGTTGCTCAGTACACAAGACTGAATGTCAGTTGGTCTTCAGTATATGCCAAAATTCTGAATTTGTAGACTCTAATGCCAGGGAATTAATGGGCTTGCCAGGAAGTATATGAACAAGCAGGCAAAGGGAGCAAGTTTCCTTCTTCCATGACATTTATGCAGTCTGCCAACAGAAGGTATATCTTAGATTACAGGTGAATCTTCCAGCCATAAAAGATCCAGAGTAAAACTCAGTGTTCCCAAATCAAACTCCTTAATTATGAACAAATCCCTTATAGGTATACCTAGCCTTTTGAGGTTTAGTTAATTCCAGATGTTGTCAACTTGATAACCAAATATGGCCATCACCCATGTGCTGGCTGGTTTGGTTTAAGTTTTGTTGTGTGAATTTTTATTCAATACATGGACACTAGACTTCAGAAACTACTTATGTGCCCTGGCCTCATACCTCTGCTGTGGGGGAGGAGCCACTAACACCCAATTACCCAACTATCATTTGTTTCCTGCAGGTAGCCCACTATGGGGTGAACAGTAGAGAAGGCAACGACACAGTTATCATAAAAGATTGCTGTTATGCTGTTAACGGTCTGCATTTTTCATTCATATGACTCAGGCATGAATAAGTAATGGACACAGACATATTGTTCTTTTTTTCCCCATGTCTTTGTTGTGCGCTTGCTTCTCTTATCTGTGGAATAAATTGATAAGTGCTGGAACAGAGGCTGTTGAATGAGCAATGAGAGCCAGAGTCCCATTAGTCTCACCTGCTATTCCCGCTGGCTCATAAGGCTCGTGCTGGAAGGGTTCCCTGAACTTATTACTAGCCAGTGAACAAATACTTCTGGTTAACAGCAAAATTCATCAGGAAGCAAATGGGAAACAAATCAGCTTAGCAATAAAGTTGAAAAATCATCTCAGCCTGGTAGAGGAGCCTGCAAGGTGACTTGACAGAAAGAGTGAGCAAAAATTCACTGGGATGTGACTCGAATTTACACTGCAAATGACTGTCATGGGCTGTACAGCAGAATGCCAAACGACTGTGTGATGATTGCTGTGCAGAAACGTCTTTGAGTTTCCCAGCTACAGATAAGAATGCCAGGCACTCCCTAAAAGCAGAGCCTGCTGGTACTTTGTCATATGCTACTCCAGAATGTATGCAGTGTGCTTCTGCTTTCCGAAGCACAGAGGGTAAACAGAGCAAACTTCATTTCATTCCCAAGTGCTCCTCAGAGTCTGATCAGGGGATAAAAAGTGGTTCAATTTTGGTGTACATTTTATGGCTCAGCATAATGTGTGAGCTTCCAATGTATAATCATATACTATCTCCTAAATCCACATGTGTCTATGCACCAGGCATTTTGCACTGCTGTTTACCATGTCTTCATGTTTCCCAACCACAGGCCTCAGAGATCGCTGGACAGCTACTTAGTTGTATTCTTGTTTAGGGACTGACTTTCTGTTGTCGACACATAGTTATTATTTGATTAATAAGCCTGAACACTGAGATTTCTATAGTTATTAAATTCACATGATTTTCTACTTTTGTATTTGATATTGTCAAGCTCTGTACAATAAAGTTAAGAGAAAATCTTCAAATACTTACTGTGTGACAGGCACTGTTGAATGTGTCTATGTGTACATAAATATGCAGACATGAATTTGAATATTATCTATCAACCTATCTTTTATCTATTATATATCTATAAATCATACCCTATCAGTTAACTGCTTATTATCTATCTATCTATCTATCTATCTATCTATCTATCTATCTATCTATCATCTGTCTATCATCTATGAATCTATCAGTAATCTATTTATTATTTATCATCTATCCTTTTGGGTAAAAACAAGAAAAATAACAGAGGTTGAGAAAGTTCAGGTAACTCTTAGTCTCTGTGAGGAAGATCGTAAGCGTTGGGAACTATGGGGTGTTTCAATAAACAGCATGATAGAAGAATATAGGATTTAATTAATAGATGTTTGACAAAGTCTATGCAAGAAAGAATTTGCTTTATATTGAATGCTATAAAAATGAGGAGCAACTTTATAGTCTAATATTAAATCTATGATTGACAATAAGGCTCTCTTCTCTCAAATATCAAAGAAGGAGGTGGCACTAGAGCCTGTAAAGTGAACTTGGCTGTGACAAAAATCACGACTTAGTTGATTTTTTATTACTTTCATAGTCTCTGAAATACCTTATTTTATGCTGGTCTCCTGAAAGAGTTTTGTGCTAAGCAAGTGAGCAGCATTGTTACCTGGGCATCCTAGGAGAGATAGATAATTTCGGACTATATATGTATGTATCTATCATCTTTCTATTCTCTCTCTCTCCCTCTCCCTCTCCCCCTCTCTCCCTCTCTCTCTCTCT
This sequence comes from Uromys caudimaculatus, assembly GCA_028551405.1. Lineage (NCBI taxonomy): Eukaryota > Metazoa > Chordata > Mammalia > Rodentia > Muridae > Uromys > Uromys caudimaculatus. The sequence continues at coordinate 4,082 of JAPYYD010005228.1, read as the reverse complement.
CATCTAACTATAATCTATCAATCATATATCCATCCATCCATCCATCCATTCGTCCATCCATCCATCCACATACCCATCATCTATAATTTTTACCATCTATCTCCCTATCAATCATCTATGTAGATTTTATTTATCACCGTCACCATCATTACCAGTATCACCATTATCATCTACCTATCTTCATTAATAACCATAACAACTTAGGATCTAAGTGCAAGGATGCAAGGTTGTAATCCCAACTTCTCAAGATGCTGAGGCAGGAGGATTGGAAGTCCAAAGCCAGACAGAACAACAGAGTAAATTCATAACCATCCTGAGCAACTTAGCAAGACCACATCTCAAAATTAAAAAGTATAGTGGGTTTGTGATATACCTCAGTGGTGTGGTACGAGTAAGACTATGGATTGATTACCAACATATCACACACACACACACACACACACACACACACACACACACACACACACACACACACACACACAGAGTGTTCATAGTGAAAATGTAGAAAATAAATAAGAGTTATAATTTGCTTAAGATGTTAGAATCAAAGCAAGGGAACTAGGACTGAGACTCTAGTTCATACTATTCGTTATTTCACAGTTTCTGACATGAATCAACAAATCAGTTATTTACTCCTTCATCACAGACCAAATGAACCATTCTCGCTGATGGCATTCATTTCTGGCTTCGTGGCATGTCATAGCTGTCATTTGGGAGGACAACAGATTGTCAGACTGACTGGGGTGACCATAAGGATTTGAGCAAAAGAGAAGTATAAGGGAATTTAATTTCTGTCCCCCAAATACCAGCTAATCTACCCACCCTCAATTTTGAATGTTCTCAACACAGCTCACAATTGCAATAACAGAAACCCTGAACAAGAGCTGGATAGCTTGTGCTGTACAGCTTCCTTGCAGGGGAGGAGAGTCTGGACACAGAAAAAGAGACACACTGCTTTGAAAAGAGGGAGAAGAAAGTAAAGGCAATGTGGAAAGTGGTGTGATGGGGAGGATTGAGGAAGAAGAAATAGCATCTGGATATTTGTTCATTTCTCAAATATGCTAAAAGCAGGAGTTCCCAGCACAGAGCAGAGGGAACACAAATAGTGTGTCCTTGGACTTTGCTATTGGTATGACTCATGGGAGACTTACTATTGTGGTCCTATGTGAGCTTCTTTCTCCTAGAGGCAGGTATAGATAGTTTACCAGAGAGGCAAGAGGTAACATGGTACCAGATTAGAGAAAAACTCCATGTCTTGCTGGATACAAACAACAGGAAGGACATCAACTTCACATTTGTGATGTGTGGTCTCAGTCTTCAGCGCAGACAAAAATTATAGCAAAGAGTTTTCGTTTAATATCTGATTTCAGTCTATTCAGTTTTATAAAATCTCACATGAAAATCAAGAGAGACAGCTAACTTCCAGTTTATTCTATTGCGTTTCTGTCTTTTCTCCATCTATCACTTACTTAGTGAGTGTGCTTTGGGCATGGTGCCAGGCTTGGGGACAAAATGATGGATGAGGCTGTTGAGTTCTTTGCTGGTTACTAAGTGAGGCCCAGACACTGGGTCATACCCCTGATTCAATGAGAAGAATCCTTAGAATCTTAAATGCATATGGAGTGCACACTTATATTTGAGATTTACTGTGCTGTTTTCTCAAGCCAGACGGCTGTGCAGCTGTCTGCTTAGCTATCTGCAAGGAAGACAGAGGTGCAGTTTCACCTTGTTGGACTTCTCCAGTTGCCATTGATGTGATATGCTTCTTCAGGAGGCCAGTAGTATCTAATTTTCTAGGACTAGACCTAGTATTCTTGCTCTTGTCTTTCCCTGCTTTCCTTTCCAGTTTTTCTATGATGTATGAGCTGTGATCACAGTTGGACCATTTCTTGTTCAGTTGTCTCCATACTACAGTTGCTCAGTAAACTAAAATAGGATATTGTCCAAATAAATAGATCTCCTAGCTCAGGTGAATGGCACTTCAGAAGGACTGCTGCTAGGCACTCGGTCTGTTCTTGTTTGTGTGATCTGGAGAAAGGATGGATTAGCTGACAGGCAGCAACATTTCCCACCTGAATTGAATCTTCTCAATGACCACATAAAGAAATTCCCCAAGCCCCCAGAAATGGTCAGTAAGTAGAGCCACAAAAGTCTATTCAGAGATTTTGTTTCAAATTTAAAGAAAGCAAAGAGAATGTTCTCTGATACCATCATTCTTTTAGATTTAATTTCTCATTAGATGGACGTTTCAGAAAGTCTACAGAAAGCTTTCAGTGGCCTGACATGTAGTGAATACACACTATTGTGCTACTAAAGTGTTTGTTCATGTCAGAAAACATGAGGAATGGGTGCCTTTGTCCTGCTGATCCACTTTAGATATCTATTCCATTGTCTCAGGAAGCTTTTCATCACGATTCTTACCTTCTCCTAGTGAAGCAGTTACAGGCAGTTGTTGAGCTTAAGTATGGCTCATTTTGATAAAAAATGAGCCATGGCCTCGGTTTTACTCTGTTGAACTTTCTATGTTGAGAGTTACCTACAGATTTTGTGTGGGTAGCACTTAAGAAGTCACCACCTGTAGTTAGACATATCAGGCTTTTGAAAAGTACTAGTAACCACAGTGAAAAATCAAACAAAACACAGAACCACCCTCCAAACACACACACACACACACACACACACACACACACACACACACACACACAGAGAGAGAGAGAGAGAGAGAGAGAGAGAGAGAGAGAGAGAGAGAGAGAGAGTTTAAAATACGAGATCACATCTTTTAAGTCTGAGCTCTTAGCTCAGATACTATATAGATATGGTCATATCAGTAAAGCTTCAAGAAGCCAGAAACTTGTTAGCCTATGCAAATGGAATACCTGTGCCCCAGGTTGTCATTAGTGTAGGACCTCAACATTGTTGATATTTCAGTCCTATTAATTGAAGTCTTATTTGATAAGTATGTGATAAAATGAGGCACTACTTAGTTGTTGTCCCCTGAGTCAGTGGCACACCATACTATTAAGACTGTGGGAGAGTTTCCGTGTCTGTTCTAGGTGCAAGTTATCTTTTTTTCTGATCAAAATTCTAAATACTGTCCACCATATATATTCTCTCTCTCTCTCTCTCTCTCTCTCTCTCTCTCTCTCTCTCTCTCTCTCTCTCTCTCTGTCTCTCTTTCGTGTGTGTGTGTGTGTGTGTGTGTGTGTGTCTCTGTGCGCTCGCGTGCATGTGTGTGTGTGAGAATTCAATGATGGGTATCCTGCTCTCTTTCTCTTTTCCTTATTTTTTTTTTTTTTGAGGCTATTTCTCGCAATGAACCTGAAGCTTATTGAGCTGTGTAAATTGGATGGATACTGGGCTTCATGGATCTGACAGCTCTGTCCCCTAGACAGATGCACACTGCCATGTCCTGCTTGTACATGGGTGTTGGGAATTCTAACTCTTGTCCTCATTTCTATGTACCAGCCACCTGACCAATGAAACCATTTTCCCACTTCCCTCAATATGTGTTTTAGACATGATGGAAGAAGAATGCAAACTGACCACATGGGGAGAATCATATTAGACTTTCTGGTGAAGTACTTCCTTGTTTCCAGATATCAAATAGTCTAGCTTCCTCCCCATCCCTCCATGCCTCCTCTTCTTCCATCTCTTTCTTTATTCCTTTCCTGATTTATTCATTTTATAGGTGATCTTATTATTTTTCCAAGATGGTAACTCATGGACTCAAGTGATTCTCAAGCCTCTGCTTCCTCAGTGCTTTGAATACAAACAAAATTCTGTTCTCTAAAGTTTTTTTTTTTTTAATTTTTATTTTTGATACTTTATTTACATTTCCGATGTTTCCCCTTTTCTGGGTCTCCTCTTTGGAAACCCCATATCCCCCCCTCCCCGCCTCTGTGAGGGAATTCCTCCTCCCACCTACCCGCCCACCCATTCCCATATTCCCACCTTGACATTCCCCTTTACTGGGGCCTCTAGCACCCTCAGGCCCAAAGTCCTCTCCTTTCTCCCTGATGGCCATCGAGGTGATTCTTCTGCCTCATATGTAGTCCAAACCATGGGTCAATAGATGTGTATTC